>QGOH01008144.1:0-16453 GCA_003313155.1 Boletus sp. MG95
CTGGAGCTACTGTACATGAGAACAGGAAATAATATTAAGCACAAAATACTCACCTCAGCTGCTGCCAGATGGGCTAGAATAACTGAGGTACCATGGATATGATAGATGTTACACAGGCGTAACTCCTATGTTCCCTATTATGTTGCAAGTGATCTCTGAGGGAATCCTGTGCACAGATATGGCAGTCCAGCAAGCTCCAGTGAACAGTGGCTGGCAAGACCGAAGTCTTCTGAGTTGATCATGAGCAATATGGTGGTAGCAATATGGCGGTCGCTCCTACTCTGATCCAGCAACTCAACCAGTACTCTGTAGGTGAGTACCTCAATATGGACTCAGTAGTTTTCCTCACACTCCTTAAGTGTATCCAGAGGGTAATGGGCTTCAACATCAAGAGGTGGGCTCTATACCACTTAGACACAAGCAAGTAAGGACCTCAGGTGACAAGTCCAAGCATCTGAGATGAAATGAAATGAAGTGAGATAGAGTGCTTCCTGAGATCAAGGGCAAGTGATCGAAGTAAGCAAACAAGAAGCTACGTTGATGGGCATAGATCAAAGTTAGGGTTTACACTTTGAGCTACTGACTATTTATACCCCCAGCACTAAAGGGCTATGTGAAATAAATGGGAAAATGTGGAGTCTTTAGGAAATCTCCATAGGAGTAATGTGTCCGGATAAAGAGTATGAGATCATAGGTGATTGCTGATCAGGGATCACTGTGGGAGTAGGGATTGATCAGCATCTATAAGTTAGACTACTCAGAACGGACTGAAGCAAAATAAAAAGGAACCAAAATGGAAAGAGTCCACCTCATGTGTGCAAGGACTCAGAGTCCAAGCTAACAGATACAATTGGGGACTTCCAAGAAGTCCACGAGTTTTGGGAATAGATCCCAGCACAGCATATCCCCAAAGGAAGAGTCGAATGGAGGAATGAAGAGGGCAGCAGATGTCAGGGACAGAGTGGACAGCAGCAGTGACAAGTCAGGTGATGAGGAACATGGGGAAAAAGGGGAAATTGTAACAATGGAGAGCTTATATAGTATGGGTCAAGGCACACTTGTACCTCAATAAGTGTCAGGGAAGAGGCTGGTATGAAAGATATGGTAACAATCTGTAACTGATCCTGACATTCTGCCATATGAGATGACAGTGCATGTGCAGTCCAGAGTTGTCAGTTTGGAGTTCCAGACTGAGAAGAAGTACCTGGAATTCTTCTGGAGGTCCAGACCACCAGAATCCCTTTCAGAGTTAGCAATATTTTGTCAATTGCAAGAAACATGCATACTCAGAGAATACATAGCTTTGGCTCAGTCCCCCATCCATGAGGGAACAAAAGTTTCCAGATAATTCCATCATTGGCTAAACTTTCCACAAGAGTAATCCACTGGGAATACTGGGATATTTTCAACATGTGGAACACAGGGGGAATATAGTTGAGGATGAACACAACCAATGATCACCATATATAAAGAAGTGGTGGTGGGACATATGACTACTATGGTGCTCACCCTTGCATCTGCCTATTTATCTTGGTCTAAGATGGGCTGTCTGACATGTTGCATACTGGTTCTTCAGGATGGCAGAACACTGAGATACTAATCACTGAATTGAGACCAGTCCTTCAACCGAGTCTAAAACCCAGAACCTCCCGCACTGAGATCGTGAACGGCGGCAGCATGCAGAGAGCTGAGATTTAAAAGTGGTTCGGCTTCCACCGGGATTAGGCGTCTGTATTTATGGTAGGAACATCGATAATCCCTTCACCTCACAGGCGGGACCCCTGACAAGTATCCTCATGTCGCGCCTGGCTAAGGGTAGTGCTCTCGCACACATTAGTGATGTTACACTTGGGTCTTTCGCGTTTGTCCCGCCCTCGGACGTTCTCAACCATTTAATCCGATTCTTGTCGACATGGAGTGGTACCGAGTTGCGTACGGCCTTTCTCTTTTCATGCTTCCCGCTCATGAGCGCACGTACTACCCAGCAAGCTATTCGCGGTAAGACACTATGACCCTAGGACATCGCTCCGGCACTTATCTTTCTTTCCAGCTCATCCAGTATACAATGAAGCTTATTACCCCGGTTTTGCTTGCACGAGCGAAATTCCAGCATCAAGTTGGTCTGCGGAAGGAGCCAACCAGCGCTACTGCGACGTCGTTCACAAGCTTTTCTGGTATAATCGGTGACTTCAAAATGTTGGGCAGATTCTGGGGTAAGCGACCCCGCCTTTTTGGCATTGATTAGCCAAATCAACTTTATTCGATCGGCCAGGTTTACTCCCCATCTTGCAATGGATGATGTCCATAGAAAGGAGTCCTCCGCCCACTCGCGCTCTCCTCACAATTGAGCGCTTACAGGGATGGTCCATGCTGGCGTATTATCCCCTGGAGCACCTCTATTATTTGCGTGCCCACAACCTCATTCCGGCCACATTCCCATCTATCACATCACTTTTCCGACGCACCTCAAAGCGAATCCATCTGAATGCCAGCTCTCTTGCCATGTGGTCTTGCCGTGCATGGGCAGTCTATGTCGTCCTCCAGTTTGCTCACTTGATGGAAGACAGGAAGTTACTACTTATGAGAGAGAAAAACTTGAGGAAAGGAAAGGGTGTCGTAGCAGAAGACAGAGAAGACCTACAGAACAAGTGGGACTCTTTCTGGAACGAGGTTGTAGCCAACTCCGCCAATTTACCGTTGGCTCTCCATTGGTGAGTCGCTTTCTCCAAGATCCATCAATGTCTCAAGCTTCCTATAGGTCCCTCGAGCAAGGCATTTTTACCAATGATGTATGTATCTACCTCGGGGAGGGGAGGTGCCCACTGACGCGTATAACACTGTTAGATATGGCTAACTATCTTAGGATTCATAAATGCGATGGCTTCCTTCAGGAGCGGATGGAAGGCTACCACCCTTCCTTCTCCAAAACTGGGCAAGACGACTAATGGAGCTGGAAGTGACCTGGCGATTACAAGTGAAAAAGAGGAGGCTCATTCTTGAGTAATTCTGTCCATTGTCCCTCACGAAAAGATCACAGCCTTTCTCGATATGCCAGCCAGTCGTGGATTCCCTACAGCCTAGCTTGATTCCTGGCATTACTCGGTCACCGCTTTTGGTATCATGTGGTGTACCTGGGATATGCCAGCGCTTGAAATATAAATCCGTCCTCCTCTGCCACCATGCCATGGATCATCGTTGGATCATCGATCAACTTTATGGTCAGGATGCCCATCAGTGTTCAGATACACCATCGGTCCACTACATCAAGCAGCGTAAAGGGCGGAACGCCAGATGCATTCGCCCAATCTCAGCCAATCTCTCGCAGTTATTCCGCGATTTCTCTGCACCAATTGCGTCCGTGACGCACTGCCTTAGCTTCATCGTTACCTTGCATTCGTTCTCTGGCTGGGTGAGAACAATCGACGAGGCACAGTGCCTATTAGTTTGTTCTCATGAAACCTTACAGCAGTGGGGACATAGATCCAAGAGTCGACTATGATAATCTTGGTGTCAAGTGGGAGGGGAGGCAGGTGATCCGCCCGATACCTCCCACAGCTGTGAGACCAAAACTCGAGGAGGGCAACGTGTTCATATCCAATCCTCCGTGGGTGCGCACTTCGGAAAGCTCGACGGGGCCTTAAAGTTGGTTCTTACTCACTAACTACATCACATGCCTCACCAAAGTACACAAATTTGTTCTTTGAGATTTCGGATACCATGTGAGGTTACTACAAAGGGGATATCTAATTACTTAAAAGCTGGGCTCTTGTCCTCACGACCTCCCAGCGACCCCGATAGCACAGGCTCAGCATTGTACTCTTCTTGGACTGCCTGCAAGAAAGACAGCAGCTATGAAAACATATGAACTCTTTGGCCTGAATATCTTTTCAGCGTCGCTACCCACAAATTGATGGCGCCGAGTTCCCATCCTTTTTCCGGGCTCCGTCTTGAGTCTATCCTGTATGTGGAGAAGTTTATCATAAAAGTGTTGAATGGCAGTATCATCGCGACCCGGCGGGGCGTGCAGAGGTCTGAAACCCTAAGAGATGGGTGAGCCACCATGCAATCCAAACTCACTGGTTCATTGCTGCGCTGTAGGCTGCACACCGCATGATTCCTAGAGTATGTCAACCAGTCAGGTGCTCTCCAAGTGTTAAGGGGCCTATGACCTACCAAATGCCCCGATTGCATCCAGACGGTCAGCGTCCTGGACGCAATGGAGTTCTGCACATGTGGTATGCCACTCTTCAAGTCTGCCACCTTCGCGCAGTTTCTTCTCTGTTGTCCACGATACATTGTCCAGGATCTTTACGATCAGAACAGCTCGACCATCGGATATCAGGTCCAACGCGTAATCCTTGGCTAATGACTGAAAGAATGGCAAAAAATATGCATAAGGATCGGCAGCTTCAGCGGCTGAGACATATTTCTTGTCCAATACGTCATGCAAGAGCGCAGCAAGTTCCACAACTAGTAGATCAGGGTTTTCGTGTGGAATTGAGCGTGCAAGAGACAAGGCTGTCTTCCTTACGCGTTGGACTGATCGGATCCAAGTCACAAAAGTCAAAGAAAAGGATGGAAGGAACCACAGACAGTCATACCGTGAAACACGTCGTGAGAGGGGTCATAGCGTGCCATTGTGGCGACCATGAGCTTCTCCGCTGCAGAGAGAGCGAGCTGCTCTGTTGCAGAGGGGTAAATCATCGAGAGCATTCTTCTGAATGGCTGAGACTCAGTAGAGTTGTCGAACTCACTTAGGTTCGGATTCCGGATTGCTTCCGAGGCATAACCATACACGCCCGATTTTGGTCACGCATTGTAGCAACACACACTCACACAATTGCGATACTCTCGAGAATTCGAAACATGGGAGCGTCAAGGGGGCCATATACCATACTATTTGTCACTCTTTTATTGTGTTTCACGCTGACCACACACACCGTACTCTGTTCCGAGCAGTCGAAGTTAGTCGTACGGGTGAATGTCTCAATAAACCTCCAGAACACGGTACACTGCTGACTGCCCAACATGTTACTGACAACCAGGAATCCGACATTCATGACTGTGCTGCTGTGGAGAAGCTGAGCGACCTCAAACGCGCCGTGGAAGATAATCAATCTCCAATCATGCGACAGGTGTTCAGCTGGTTATTCCCCTTTGGTCCTGGCTGGAACGCAGGTCTGTTGTTTCTATTGTATGTAATTCCTAACACGTTCGTGAACGTTCGTTGCAGTTTTGGGAACATTTTACATCAGCTCGTACGTCTATTCGAGTCTTGGATGATTTCGAAGCCTGGTTTGCTGAGCCGTTCGAACGTTTCAGGGTACCTAACTTTATTCTTGCATTTATTCCCGCGGACATCAATGCAAATACCCTCAACACTATGACTGCATTCGCCGTTAGCTTCCCCTTTCTACCAAGAGTTCGAATTATCTGATCTCACAGATTCTGCAGACAGGCGGCCTCCTGTCTGATGTCTTCCTGCACCTGATTCCTCACGCGTTCCTTGGCGAGCATCAAAATTCAGGTGCTCATTTTGTCATGGTAGAAGATAAACGAAACGTATTGATTGGGTATGTGAATTCTTGATGGACATATTCCAACGACTCGATATCGGTTGGTAGGCTTGGTATTTTTGTCGGCTTTGCTGCGTTTTTCATCATGGAGAAGTCCCTACGGGTTCTCGGTGGCGATCAAGGATCCGAGGGTCATTCGCACGGCCACTCCCACCCTCCATCGCATGTAGACACATCAGTCAACGCTGTTGCTTCTGGTGTATCGGTCACACCGTCAGCTGGTGGTCTGCGGCCCAGAGGCGGAGAGAAAGGGTCTGGGAGTGGCCAGTCAGAACAAGTCGATCTGGTGGAACCAGGCACTGGTCCTTCGAAGCTCTCGGCTTATTTGAACCTTTTCGGCGACTTTGTCCACAATATGTATGGTCTATTTTCTCCCAACTGTATTGCTGCTCATACTAATACCCTTGAATAGAACGGATGGCCTAGCGTGAGTCACCAGACACATGCGGACGCCCATCTGATTAAGTTTGTCTCCAGCATGGCTGCGTCCTTCTACTCATCCCCCCTGATTGGTGCAACCACTACCTTGGCTTGCTTTGCCCACGAAATACCTCACGAGATTGCTGACTACTCAATCCTGGTTCGTAGCGGATTTAGCAAGAAACAGGCCATGCAATCGCAGTTTTTAACTGCAATTGGTGCATTTGTACGTCTTCGTAATCTCGAGGAACTTCGAATTCAGACTTTGCGCTCGATTTTGATTAGGTTGGGTGAGTGGCACTTGGCAGTGATTGAACGGTCGGATATTCATGAATGCATTTCTAATCCCCTTCGCAACAGTACATTCATGGGCATAGCAATCCATAATTTGTCAGCCTCCGGCGTGGAGCCAATGTCAGTCGATTTAGCAGCAGGCGTGAGGCAGGACGCTTCCGGAATCCTTGGCACCACGGTGCAACCTGCAGACTTGGTACGTTTGCTAAGTCAGCCAGTCCGAGAAACTATCTGACACGGTGAAGGTGATTCCTTTTGTCGCCGGAGGATTTCTGTACATCGGTGCTGTAGCTGTGTTGCCTACGTGAGTCCTAAGTCGATTACTTGTGTCGATGTTCATGATTTGTTGTGGAAATCAGTCTGCTAGCGGAGAGTAAAAGCGGAGCGCAGGCACTGCGGGAGGTGAGGCAGTTTTCTTCATTTGATAAGTTCAGGTGGTTGATGAAACTTCTCAAGTTCGGTGCGATGGCCTTTGGTGTCTTATGCATGTTCTTAGTGGCGTAAGCCATCAGACCTGTTGCATTGTGCTGCTCTCACGGTGTTTGAACTATTTTCAGATGGAACGAATAGATACGAGTCTCGTATCTGTTCTGCCGTGGTGGTACCTGTCCGCACGGTCGTCCTTGCGGGTGTTTGTAGAGTGTTCGAATACCGCTAGAATCGCACCTTCCTCTGATCCAGTCGAGTCTCATGGGAGTGATCGTTCCCGACATTCGGTGCGGGGATGCCGTGAACCGTTTAAATTAGAGGGTCGCATGTGCCTGCCTTGCTTGTTTAAGGCAGCTTCTGTGGCAGAAGAAGATGCATTCTTGCAAGAATTCATCGATGGATAGATTCAGGTCATTTGCTTGATCAATATGCACCCGGGCGGCGTCAGATGGCTGATGCTGTGGCGATGCCGGCGAACGTGCGTGCAGTGGCGACCCTGTTGGTCCGCCTGTGCTACATTCCCTGCTTTATGCAAGGAACCACAGCGCAATTTCAGACACACGACCACTTCCACTCAAACGCTTGCAAAACGGCTCTATTGTCCTTTTCTCGCCACGTTCCCCCGTCTTTCCTTCACAGCAGCTTTATCTCCTCACCACAAATCTCTGGATATACATTAACTCGCCGCAGTGCCCCATAAGTCCACCACAGCACCTAAATTGTCTCTTCAGGTCGGGGTAGTTCCTGCCTCAGTTGCGAGCGTGCTCATTTTCATACCATCATCAGCCCGGGGCCCACTGCATAATAATCTCAAAACGAGCAAGGCACCCCGCCCTCCGCAACATCCTCGACCTCACTTTGCACAAGCACCCCGTCCGTGTAAAAGCATCTTGTTCACCCCGAATAATGAGCACAAAAGGACGCGAAGTTCCTCGTGTGGTATGTTGTGCAATTCCGATCACAAGCGCCGCGCGCAAGGTGCTCGTCGTCACTAGTCGGAAACGTCAAAACCTATGGGTCTGTGCGTATTTTCCCATCTCTCTTCCTTCATCCTCTGTAAAGAGTCGTGCACCTGCCACGTGTGTTGGTTCTTGCCCGGACTTTGGTTGGGTTCCCCCGTTGCCTTCGCAGCTGACTCGCTATGTTCAAGTACCAAAAGGAGGCTGGGAGCCCACAGACGTAATATTGGAGGCAGCAGCCTCGCGGGAAGCCTTGGAAGAAGGTCTCACCCTTTGTCCCTCTATCCGTCATCTCATCTCCTGATGAATGTCCTATCCCATTCTCTGCCCTCGCTCTTGACTTCCAGCCGGTGTTCGCGGCAGAATTACACGATATGTGACGACCATCAAGTCACCTTCAACAACGTACCATTTCTACGAGCTTGAAGTATCGTCTCTAGACAAAGACTGGCTCGAGAGCAAGGAACGAAGAAGAGAATGGGTCGACTACGCCGAAGCCTCTCGAAGAGTCGCGTGGAAGCCTGAGCTTGCACAAGGGTTGTCCCTGTCGTCGTTGGCACCCCAACGGTAGAATTTTGCGTAACTGCAGTTTTCCCTTGTGTTCTGGGTGCCACTGTGCGATCTTCGGGCTTTCCATGGATTGTCGCACTTGGAATCACTGCGGAACATGTCGAGGCCAGCTTGACATTTCGTTCGACTTCCTGGGACCTGACTCCATGCCCTACTCTTTTAAAACTATACCACGATGTTCCCTTGGCCTCATCACATTCCTCTATTCCTTGCATAGTCTGCTCTCGATGTATCACTTATACTACCATTTCATGGTGTTTTCAACATAGATCCGTGATTCTGGTTAAACAAGATTTTCGTAACTAATAACCTAGATAGTTGGCTGTGCATCTGAATTACTTACGGGTCCTTGAATATTTCCTGATGGTTCCGATACCTCAGTAAGCGGGATCATTTATAGTCGGGGCATTGATTCCACTGACCTTTTTTTTTCTTCGCCAGCTTCGATCCACCACCGTCGATTAGGCAAAACCTTGGCATGACGCTATCCGTTCATGAGGACGATAAAGGGGCAGGCTGTCAACCTTCCTGTTTTACTTTTTTTTTTTTTCTTTCCGACTTCCTTGTCGCGGAACAATTATCTTCCTCGACTCCTTTGGCCTCCCTCGGAATTCTCGATTGCCGATCTCGCAGGCACTATCTCTGTCTGGTACCATAACAATCATCCCCTCATACCGGGCCGTCGTGGTTGCCAAGTGACACTTGCCTCCATGCGGTCAGCAAGTTCCGGAGGACAAACCCTCGACCAATGTCTCATCGGGAAAGTGCGTGATGCTCCCAATACTACATCCGGCTATACGTGCATGCACCACCATTGTGTTTCCTGATGATTATTTGACATGTAGGCAGGTCCTAGTCCTGTTCATGAATTTACTTGCCGATCTCCGGTGATTCCGCACTCAACTGAGACATTTTGGGACAAGGCCTGGTGCCTGTACCACTGATGCGAGTAGAGATGCTCGATGTCTGCTTGAGACAAGTCCGTAGATTGTACTTGGCCTGTCATATCCTATCGATTCCGAAGCCGCTTCAAATTGTGCTCGCAACGGGTGTCGTGGCCATGCTTCGGGATGCGACATCTCCATGAATATAATCATATTGTGCTGTCCAGACAGTCTGAGGTGTTTGAATATTTGTGCTTGGCTCGGCAATTGCCAATCCGCAACAGCGATCGATATGATGGTCCCACATCCCCCGCAATGTACTCGGGTCAGCTTGACGGGACCGACTCCGAATCTCCCAGAAGATCTTCATACAACCGGTGCTCGGTCAAAACCTGCGCTTGATGCATTATCCTATCGCACCCCAGACTGGAACGACAGTCCGCATGACAGTTCGCTTCCATGGCAGTAAATCCTTCCCAGAATAGGACATTTCCAATGTCAGGCTCACGTGCAATATCATCTCGGTACAGAGCCTCCTTCCCCCGGGTGCACCAAACCTGGCAGAATCCGAGTGTTGGTGCAAACTATGCACTGCGAAGCACGAAGAATGCATTTGTCGCCGACACCGACACGTCAGATGTCTGAGTTTACCCAGCCATTCGTGTTTTTCAACTCCCGGAACGTTCCTGGTCAGATATGCCAGTTGGGTATAGAAAGCTCTTGAACGGTGCAGGATCAAACGGACGGGATACGACGGAACTCGTTGCGCAACTTGGGACTATGCGTTGAACCGATACGGTGGCTGGTAAGGCTTACGGTCCACGATTAGGTAAGTGGAGCCACATGGACCCTAAAACGGAGATCCACTTGTGGGGAAGCCAAGCCACTGCAGGGTCTTAGGAAATCCACAGGTTGTCGATTCAGTGCAACCACTGAAATACTCATCACCCCACTCCTTTACGACGACACAGAAGACGGGTATCCCTTCCACCCATACAATGTCGTTGCTGACTCCTTCAGAGTCCCGGGCATTCCAGTCCTTCCTCGATGCTGCCGCGTTTCCTGTCGACTGGAGCACGCAGCTTGAAATCCCCCATGAGCACATGCCACCAGCTCGTGGAACAGAGGCGCTCACGAAGGCAACGAAAGATCTCATGTCGCTCGACGGGGACAAGTGGCGATACCCCCTTGGTCCATATTCTTCTGGAGAGAACCCGGGGGCATCCGTACACAGGCAGCAACAGGTGCAGACCAACCCACTCACACTGCTGTACTCGACAAGGCAGCAAAGGTCCTTGGCCAGCAATGCCGATGACGCCGAGCTGGCGAACCCACCGTCTACACATTCATACAGCCAGCTTCCTTTCTACCATGTAATGAATTCGACTGCGGATCCAACGCGAACTCGCGCGGATCTCAATTCGTATGATCACAGTTCGTCGTCGTCATCGTCTAGGGAATCTCCTGTGGATCTCCTGACATCATCCTCGTCAACTGCGAGGCTCCCATCGTCGACAGCGAAGCGATCTCCTCCGCCTGATGCAAAACTGTCGAACAAGCGACATCGTCCTTCTACTTCCCAGAACCTTCTCGACGAGACGCAGCTATTGTCGAACAACAGGACGGCGTTGTTGTCGCCGTCGCAGAAAAAAGCAAACCACATCCAGTCCGAACAAAAACGGAGGGCAAATATCCGCAGGGGATATGACGCGCTTTGCGAAACCATACCAACACTCAGAGAGGCGTGCCAGGCGGAGGACGATCAACAGCTCACAGATGGTAAACCCAAGAGTCGACGAAGAGGAAAGGCAAAGGCAAAGAGCGATGATGCCGACAGGATTGATGGGCGGGCGGGACCCAGAAGCGAGAATGTCGTGTTATCGAAGAGTGAGTCATATCATACAAAGTTTGCGGTATCCTTATCTCCCTTCTTTAGCCATCGATTACCTGCACGAGCTGCTGTCAGAGCGGGAGATCTTGATGCGGCGTTTCCGTGTGGCTCGCAGCGCCTTACCAGTTGATCACCCATTACTCCAGCTCCATTCAGACGCGCCGCTTCCACTGTGGGAGCGAAAATGGACTGGCGGGGAGGGTAAAGGCAACGATGACGACGACGATGACGACGACGACTAGCATGCGTGGTGGTGTCATCGTCTGGAAGGGAGCACACGGAAAAGCGGCAGGAAGACAGTGTTAGACTACGGTTGGCTGGAGAGACTTTTTACCTTGGCATCTAACAAACATGAGGGGATGTCTCATTATATTTCAGTTAATGGGGTTGTTTATTTCGGCTACGTGGTGTATGAGGTACAGGATAGACGTTGATGAACGGTGTTCCAATTATTTGCTTAGATACCTTAGCTTAGTGCACAGAGACTTCCTGTCTGGGCCCTCTGTAGACTCGTAACTTGACGCTGGCAGGACGTTTCATATCAGGCCATCAAATCTTCAAGAGCACAGAAACACAATGTCAGAAACCCCTCGACAGTCCCGGAAACGAAAATATCGCTCAGTACGGACTTATGACGGTGCATGGTTATTGGCCTCAATGATGCCTACTCGAGCAGGACGGCCCAACCCCTACTTGGGCGAAACGGACCATCGATGGTCCAGGTGTCTGGGCCAGCTGTGTCAAGGGAAAGGAAAAGCAAACCGTTGGTGAGCTGTATGACTTGTTTGAGTCGGTGAGAACCCCTCCCCTGCTTTCAGATCTCTCGGGCTAATCATGATCAGCTAGCCACCGAGCTGTGGCCAGTGGAAGGAAAGGATCAGGCCGGAGGACGCCATGCTTCAGACGACGAGGAAGATAATGTGGACTTTGAAGCCCTAGTGGCACAAGAACTTGCTGCAATTAAGCGTCCACGGACAGAAAGGCGATTCGGTTGGTCGCCAGCAATTTTCTTTTCTGTACCCGTATCTTGATCTCCTCTTCCAGTTAATTGCCAGACAAATACGCCTTGCGGTAAGAACGTCAACGCCGACACCACCACAAAACTAATTTCGTCCAGTGGTCTTTATTTCTTGCAGACCCCCAATAGATCCAGTCAAGTTGATTGTCACACATGCCGAGAACGTCCGAGAGACAGGCGCAGCGAGGACAAGGTACGGATGCCAACGTTGCAAGAATCATCCGATCACATCTTTGACACATCCAAGATATACCCACAGGCTTATCCCAGTCTCTGGATCCTGCGTGGCAAATCTTCCAGAGATACATTCTCTGTGTCGACGAGTATTCGCGCCGTTTCTCGCGGAGGCTGAAGGAAGTACGGACACTCCCCAAGTACACAAGGTGAGTTCTCAGCCAGCATTTCGTTGACCTTCATTCACACGGAGTTTGTTGTCCAGTACAAGATTGAATTGCGAGTACGAAATCATAACACATTGACTCGGATGAGTATTATTGAGGAGATAGCGAAGTGCATGCCTGAGAACTACGCGGTCGACCTTGACAACCCAAGCGTATTTGTCCTCGTAGAGGTTTTCAAGGTGTGCCGTGCTACCATTCTGTCTGCGTGACGAACGACTCAGGCATAGGCTCCAGAGTGTGTGCGGTGTGAGCATCCTGAGGGACTATTACAAACTCCACAAATTCAACGTCATGACGCTAGCCAATGAGAAGAATGCCATGGATGACTTTAAGTGTGAAGCGGGACGTGTCCAGGGCAAAGAGTTGGATAAAGTCGACCCAATGTACGTTGCCAGTACGTAGTCAGGCTCTGGAGGGGGCAAATGTAACAATGTATATGGAGATCTGATCAAGTCCTCCACTGGGCAGACAACATAACCCGCGTTCTATTTTAAGGCAGAGCCTTACTTGATTTGGGAAGAGCGTTGTCGCGTGCGTTCGATACGACCAAGCTTGAGTACTCGAGTTGTGAAGCCACCGCAGCAGCATACTGCCCGGTAACGCGTAGTCACTCCCTACAGGCATGGCTGATCCAGTGGACTCGATGCTCGATCTCATGCGGCGCCTGCCGCCAACCCGTGTCGAGGAGAACATCAACTCTCTCGTCCGGATCTGCCCCGACTACGCGGACGATCTTCTCGGTAGTGTTGACCAGCCACTCAAAATCTTGACGGATCGCGCGACCGGAAGGGAATATCTTGCTTGCGATTATAACAGAGATGGCGATAGCTATCGGTGAGTGCACTTGCATCTGGTTTCGCAACACTCGTACAACCCCACGGCATTCCGAGGCAGTGATCGTTTCAACCATGTTCTCTTTCCCTTGGCAACGTTGTGAAGCTCTCCGGCAGTACGACTGACACATTTCTCTAGATCGCCGTGGTCAAATGAGTATGACCCTCCTCTAGAAGACGGAACCGTTCCAAGTCCGAAACTACGCAAGCTGGAAATCGCGGCGAACGAGGCTTTCGATACCTATAGGGAATTGTACGCGTTCCAGCGACCACGTCCGCGTTCATACTTCTCATATAGATCTTACTGACCTCGCCACACGTGACAGATATTACGAAGGGGGTGTCTCTTCTGTTTACCTCTGGGAGCTCGAAGATGGTGGATTTGCTGGCGTGGTACTGCTAAAGAAGGGTGGGTAGTTGTGCTTCCGCACCCTTCCCTTTGGGGATCACGGACCGGTGATACTGACTGAGGGTCTTCCCAGTTATGGATCCTTCGAGCCCAGATGAGCCATCGGGATCATGGGACTCTATACACGTCTTCGAAACGGCAGAACGCGGGAGGCAAGCTCACTACAAGTTGACGTCCACGGTCATGCTCCAGCTTGTCACACGGCGCACCGAAGATACTTTAACGCACGCCGTTGCTAGCCAGGAGAAGAAAGTTTCTGATCTCGGCTCGAAGTCGTCAGGAGAAGTCAATTTGAGCGGAAGCATGACTCGACAGGTGAGTTTCCAAAGCGCCGAGCTTCTTAATTCAAGCTTTTCTTGCGTCTTTTTGTTACGATTCAGACGGAGCAAGACTGGCCTCTGCAGGATTCTTCGTCGCATATCACCAATACAGGAAGGATGATCGAGGAGATGGAGATCAAAATGCGTAACCTTCTTCAAGAGGTCCACTCCTTCCTACTAATAGAGCGATAGTTGATATGATCGCCCACAGGTGTATTTTGGGAAAACGCGTGACATTGTGTATGATCTCCGCAGTGTGGATGATCTAGACAAAGCAAGAAAACAAAGAGAGCTGCAGAAAGAGCTTGTCGGGTTTATCAAGCGATGAATTCGCTGACACGTCATTACTGCCTGGAGGTTGGACGGCAGACCTCGCAACAGCGATAATATGTCGAAAGAGGCTACATCAACGACCCACTAGCTGGGCATCAGCAGTGGGATTGGCATGGATTGTTACCTAGAAATTAAATTGAGACATCGTTCAACAGCTACAGCTTATGTCCTACATGAGTGAGTTTGATTTCGGCGAGGGGTCTGTTTCTATTGTCGACAGGGACACGCTCCATCAAGTCCAAAGTGGAGTCAGCGCCGTCAATCACCTTCCCAAAGATCGTGTATTTGCTGTCAAGGTGTGGTTGCTTGGCGTATGTGACGAAAAACTGCGATTTATTCGTATCGGGCCCAGAGTTCGCCATAGCGACCATACCACGATTGTTGAACTGGAGATTTGCATATGGAGCAATTAAAACTACGCGCGGCAAGTTCCGCACCTTGAGTGTAGATCGTATCTCGTCCTCGAAGGGTTTGCCCCACATGCTCTGACCACCTTTGCCTGAGCCATGCGGGTCGCCTGTTTGAATCATGAAACCCTTGATATTTCGGTGAAATATGCAATTGTTATAGTAGCCAGACGCGCAGAGGGCCAGGAAGTTCTGGAACCATGAGGATGAAATGGGGAATATCAATTACCGCCGTCAAATTACGCACTTCTGCGGTTTTCGGCACAGCTTCGCAGAATACCTCGATCTTGAATAAAATGGTAGCAGGGTTCAGGTGAGGTTTGGTAAAATGTACCTTGAGTTCGCCATGGGAGGTATGAAGTGTTACAGACTAGCCGACGGGACGGTGAGTATATGCGCGATGGTGGCGGATCGGAGTAAACTAACCATGATGTGTGACATGGTGTAACGCGTGACTGTCGGATCGTAGCTTCAAACGCGAGTCTGTCAAAGCCCCCGGTCGCGGCCCGTGTGCAACTCTCATTCTTGACCTCTAACTGCTACCATGTTGCGAACGCCCTCCATTCGCAGCCAGGACGACCCCCTTTCCATTGCACTTCGTCCCCCCCCAGCCGAGTCGCAAACTGATCGCCAAGTACGTCTACAGCAGGAGGCAGAGGCTCGTCGCATATCCGAGCAAATCGATGAAGAGCTCAGAATCGAGCGTGAGAAGTTGAAAAAGTCCAAGAGCGACGTTAAGGTAACACATATCACTTGTGTTATCACCTCGAGGGGGACTGATGACTTGTCTGTTCCCCAAGTTGCTACTCTTGGGCCAAGCCGAGTCAGGCAAGTCGACATTGCAGAAGCAATTCCAGCTCATGTACAGCCCAGCTTCGCTCGAGAGTGAGCGCATGTCCTGGAGAACCGTCGTGTATTTCAACGTCGTCCGTTCCATCAAAAAAATCCTGGCTACCTTGGAGGTGTGGGATGACATGGACGATGGTTCTGACTCCCATAGTACGCTGGAACGCCAAGAACTGAGCCAGGATGATTCCCTTTTAGTCGGAGCATCCAGCGCCAGCTTCGAGGGTTTACATGTCGGTGCTCTCTCTTCGGATGTGGGACCTCCTAGCCCCACGGCTTCGAGCCCTACAAAATACTCCTCCATCTCGGACCTGCGCCGTCGTCTTCTGTCCCTCGTAAATATCGAGCCCCAACTGGCTGATCGGCTCAGCGGTGGTATTTCTGTGTCAGGATCTGGCAAAGGAGAAGTCTACGTTCGCAGCGGCTGGCAAGCGAGAACCATTCATGCAAGCCAGAAGCTTATCGGAAGGCGATCGAAACGAGCCGAGACAGAGAACGCGGAGTTGTTCATTGAGCGTCCCGGTACAGCTATGTCGATGGACGTCAATGCAGACGCTCTAGTCGACGATGTCGCTACAATGCTGGACCAGTCACGGGAAGACATATCAACCCTTTGGGAACACCCGATTGTTCGTGCTTTGATTTCAAAGAGAAAGTTGAAGCTCGACGAGTGGTCGGAATTGTAAGTGAGCGCATATATGCGTGCATTTTGCTAACAATCTACCACCGTAGCTTCTTGAATAATATTGCTCGCATCTCCGCTCGAGAATATATTCCGTCGACAGGTAGGCACTAATGGATTGATTTCATGTCATTATTGGTTGATGTGCAGCAGACGATATTCTGCACGCTCGTATCCAGAC
>QGOH01008154.1:0-10928 GCA_003313155.1 Boletus sp. MG95
GCGTGCAACAGCTCTCGTCAGGGGCGCATGTACTGTCCGAACCCTCTGCGGACGCTTATCGTCGGAGACGGACGACAGGCCTGAGACTGCCATCTATCGAGTGGCTTCGTCAGTGGCTTGACGTCCTTATCTCCGAGGTCGCGCAGTTGGCTGCGGGTTGGCCGATGCCACGTACCACGCACCATACCCTGGCTACTCGTCTCCGAGTCGCCCGGAGGTGATCGGGGTAGATAATACAGATAAGCCATGATGTCCGTCCGGAACGTACGGAAGCGTCGCGCGACTGGCAAAACCGTGGACAATCGTTCCCTCTACCATCCGAGATGCGCGGTGCGGAGGGACAACGACCTCCAGTACCACGATAATAACGAAGAAAACACGCATAAATCAAACCCTGTCAAAGCTTCCAAAAAAAAAAAAAAAAAGAAAAAAGACACATCGCTACACAGGGGTGGAATCCGAAAAAAAGCAATGGTACTTGTCGTAAGCAGACTGAGCTTCGTCCAAAAGTCCCTCGAGGTGCTTTTGGCGCGCATCACGAAAGGTAGGTATGGTCGGCGCAAAGAGGATGGATTCTTCGTGTACGATGCGATCAGCTACTCTCTTCTTCCACACCCTCGAGATATCGCGTTCATCGGGGATCAAGATGTCCAAGAGGCCAGAAATGTTGATGCTCTGGACAGGTCGGCGAATGTCCCGACAAAGAACGAGACAGATGAAGGTCGCTGCCGAAGCCGGCGTGCGGAACGACCGCTTCTTTATCGATGGACGGCCGAGCGCATCGAGTAATCGTTCCGTCCGAATACGGTAGTTTTGAGATTGCAAGACAAGCCTTGCGAACAACGCAAAGTAGGAGGACTGGACGAAGAACGACACACCATGAAGCAATATCGTGGAGGAAGGCGCAGACGCGATGCAAGCCACTGCCATCAACAGTCCAAGGAATTCACCCGTCAACCTCGCCACCGATCGTAGCGGGGTTATTCCCGAGACTGGTGGCACGGAATCGTTGGTAGATGCCGCCAATCCCCACCAGCATGCCTTGCTCATCATGCGCCCAAAGATTACCACGTAAGCCATCTCCTTAAGGTTGGGTATAGCAGTGTGTAAATGCAACAATCGAATCACTATGGCCTCGCATACCCCAAGACATGCTCCCTCCAGCGCGCCATGTAGGAGGTCAGAAACGACTTGCTTCTCTTGCGATCTCTCGGTCATGGGAATTACACCTTGCGTGGGTTTGGGATCTGCAAAAGAGAGGTAGAAGCCACCTTCCGTGACTGCGTCGACGATTCTTTGGCTGCCCCGAATCACCACTGTAAAGTCGTCATCCATGAGCACCGCACATCCGGGACCCGAGTCCAACTCCGTGGGGTACACCTCCGTCCTCCGAATGAGTGTGAGCGTGCCAGGTCCGAGTATGAGAGCGCCCACGAAATCGATGGCGATGAACTCGGAAGAAGGAGACCATTGGCGGACCCTCAGGATGACGAGCAAGCTCAGCAGTATGGGCACAAGTACCATAAGATCGACATCCGCCCGTGTGGAGTGTGGAACGTCGTCGAGGTCTAGAACAGCGACAGCCTGAGGGTCCACTTTCTGGTTCTCCGAGACCGTGTTCGACTGGGCGCTGTGCGTGGGACTAGCGAGGTCTACTTCTGCGACAGCCCGCGTGTCACCGTTCTCGTGCGATGTGTCTGCATTGCCAGGCTCGAATTCTGGCAGACTTTTGCTGTGCTGGAGAATGAGTTTGGCCAGATGTCCTGATTGCCGTTTGGTGAGGCTGGCCATTGGAGAGACAAAATCTGGTCCTGTTCGCCTTCCATCCCAGAATTGCGAGCCAACGACGGATGCAAAGTCGAAAAGAACCTGTGTAAGACGCACAGGGTCAAGAGCCCCGATAATTGCCAGTGCGCGTTTGAATGGGGCTGGTATTGAGAACTGTAACCGTGGCATGGCGGGTAGCGAGGGCATGTGAACTTGGCGAAATGTTCCTGCTACGGAAAGAGCCGCAACCATTGATCTCAGCATGTCAGCAGCAATATTGCCAGAAGGGTGCCCAAAAGTCGTTCTCGTCACCGGGTGCTCCAATGGTGGAATCGGATTTGCTCTGTACGTCTCATCGACGTTGCAATACCACACCGAGGTGTGTTCTAATAACCAACGACCACCCACTTTTTCTGGCACAGATGCGAAGCATTCGCTGCGCAGGGATGCATTGTGTATGCAACATCTCGAAGGCTCGAAAGCATGGAGGGATTTCAGAGTCCGAACATCCGCAGACAAGTCTTGGACGTCACCAACGGAGATGATATCGAGCGCACGGTGCAAACCATCCTTGCAGAAACTGGCAAAATCGACGTTGTCGTGAACAACGCAGGTGCTCTAGCGATTGGTGAGTTCTGACCTCACGGGTTTTTGGTCTGGCTTCGGCGACGCGCCGAGCCCCTTGTCGGTCGTCCTGAATACGAAACGATCACCGTGTCTCTAGGTCCCGTGGCCGAAACCACTATCGACCAAATTCGAAATGCTTTCGAGTTGAACACGTTTGGTGCTTTGCGCGTGTCGAACGCGGTGATACCTTCCATGTTCAAGCGCAAGGAAGGTTTGATCGTCAACATTGGTTCCATCGCGGGTCAGATGTGAGTCCTACGTGCTGCACAAACGGCGTCAGGCCAAGTTCATCTTTCGTTCTGCAGAACGATCCCGTGGAATACTCTGTACAGCGCTGCCAAGGCTGCACTGCACTCCATCTCCGAGGGTCTCGCGATGGAGTGCAAGCCGTTTGGTGTCAAAGTCATGCTTGTCGCTCCAGGAGGTATCATTTCTAACATCGCGAGGAACCAGGCCGCGAGCTTGACGCTCTCACCCACGACCATGTATAAGCAGTACGAGTCGAAAATAACCCAGCGGGTCAATATCAGCCAGGGTTCAGGAAGCATGGACACAAATGAGTTCGCCCGGGAGGTGGCGGCACGGGCTCTCAGTGCAAACCCACCGCCGTATATGACGCTGGGTGACAAGTCTACCCTGTTTTACCTCTTTCAATGGCTACCGCGGCAATTTGTCCTCGGGAAGATGTACAAAGCTTTCGTTGACTAGTAGCCGGTATGTTTCATCCCTCCATTTGATCCTCGGACTCACCCGTCTCACTGCATCTGCGCCAGGTATATGAAAATTGATCAGAGTCGTTTTGTATACCATTGACCATACTACACCCGTGTTAGTGCTGCTTAGCCACGATGTGTGTTCTTCGTGACCCGAAGCCAAGTTACCTTGATGCAAGCAGGGAATGTTATGCAACTACCCCGCCCGTCGGTACTTGCCGAGTCCGTGTAGTACCACACACGATCGCGGGTCCGTGGATCCCGGACAATACACATGCCAGACAGATCCGGATCCGGACACGAGACGACGTTTTGAGCCGCGTAGAGTTAAAAATGGGTCCACCAGAGTCCGACGTTCGGACATGCGGCGGGGTTTGTCGTCCGCTCTGGTTCGTAGACTCGTGACCAATCCGTCTATGGAGCAAGCCAGGGCGTATCGACGGCCCGACGGCCCGACTCTTTGCCTCATTAGGACGGTCTGGTCACCAGTCTATCTGGCTCGTCCACCGCGCGCCCTGCAGTGGCACTAAGCACGGGCGAAAACGCAGTGCCATGAACACTTGCAAGGGTCAACGCCACTGCACCCACTGCTGTTCCATCCATCTCTCCACATATGTGTGAGGGAGGTGGCGACGACGTAACCCCACTCCGGGACGAAACAGCTCGTGTGCAATGCAACCACGTCGCCCTTCTTTCCTCGTCTGCAATTCCGGGAATCTATTCCCCCTCAACACTGGCAACACCCAACTTCAATCGGCTGACCATTTCTCGCCCTATCGTGCTTCCGCACGAGAGGAGCTTGTTATCGTGAAGGCGAGTCAATCGTTTCGCAAAATACCGTCAAGGGTGTGCAGGACCGATACATTAGTTGATCGATCGCCTCCACGTCACTGTGCCGCAATTTTCTGCACGGTTTCGAGCAACCTAACCAGTGCGACGATCCCGTAGCGGTTTTTGCAAACCCTGATTTACCGTCCGGACCAAAAAAAAAATCTTATCCCGGTCCTCCACGGAAGTCAGGCACAGGTCCGGACTATTTTGCGAGATTGCATCCGGACGTCGACGCGAAGGGCACCCCGACGGATCTGATTTCCATGGACGTCATCATCTGGGGTCCTCCGTGGGGGGGTAGTGCGGATGGTTTGACACCGTGGGCCGCGTGGACAGAACGGTGCAACCCCTTGAAGCGTTGACGTGTGTGTCTGATCGGACAGGCACAAATTACCGGGCTGGTATCTGCTTGTTCACGCCGACATCATCCACTAGCAGGAGGACAGGCCAGATGCGCTATGAGTCTGCTGCAGGGAGTTCTGGTGTGGCCACTGACCCCGAGCGCTCGAGCCTAGTCTGGTGACCACCTATCTATGGGGCAAATGATGGTTTACCCCGTGCAGGCTACTATCAGGTACCTGATGCCGTATCGGTATGAGATAAGAGCACAGGCTCGGCTCGGGGAGACACGGCGAACGTGAGTTTGTGGGGCTCACACAGTTCTCGAATCATTAATCATTGATGACACAGTAATTCAAGTCGACTTCTTCTTACGCACAGGTGACTGGCGTGCGCTGCGGGGGTGTTGCCTCGTGTGGTCACATGTGCTGATGGATGGCATCACTTTTAGACAGAAGATCGCATTACATCCTTGAATGACTTTGGCTGCGGGCACTGGCGGTCTGAGGAGGTGCTGAGCGTGACCGCACCTCAGATAGATTCATGTACGATATGAAGGTGGAGTCTGGCGGTGACTCGAACCTGAAAACGCCCGCGGGGCCACATTGACATCATGGGCGGCGGTGACGCGTGACATATAAATGAGGGGCTACGCCAACCAGAATCCGCAGCGTTCAGCTTTTTTATTCCTCTCAGCTAGATCGCGACGCTCCAGGGTTCGTCCATGTCTGCCAAAACCCAAGTTTTCATCACAGGCGCCACTGGTATGTCTCACCAGGCCATTACCCCTATCTGAAGTTTACTTTCGCTGCCAGGTTATATCGGTGGTGCTGTGCTCGATCTCCTTCTCCGGCACCCTACCTCTGCGACCTCGGAGTTTACTGCGCTCATCCGTAAGGCGGACAAGGTTCCCGCCTTCGAGTCGCTCGGAGTCAAAACCGTCCTAGGATCCTATGATGACCACGCACTTCTTGAGCAACAAGCCTCTCTGAGTGATGTCGTGTTCGCATGTGTGCGTGTACTCGCTGAATAACTACCTGGTCTGATGTGTTTGTTATCGTGTCGCTGGTATAGGCGGATGCTGATAACCTGGAAGCATGTGTGGCGATCTTGAGAGGTCTAAAGAAGAGGCACGAGGCGACCGGCAAAGTGCCTAGTCTTATACATACTGTGAGTGGTCGATACTTTAGAGAGATTGAATCATTATCTCACGCGTGGGTCTAGTCTGGAACTGGTGCGTAGCGCCTCATGCGTCTGTCGCGGCTTGGTGGCTTGATCACTTCTTGCTAGCTATCATTGTCGATAACACGGAAGGGAATTATGCGACTGAGACGGTCTGGGATGATACAGACGTAGCCAAACTAGACACTATTCCAGACACCCAACTTCATCGAAACGTCGACACTCGTCTTCTCGCCGCTGATAGGGAAGGTGAGTCTCATACCTGTTCGATACATGTTACCCTAGCATGCCTCCTCCGCTGCGTCTTTACTGACCCACAGTCACAAGGGTACGTGAAGACGTACATCGTTCTTCCTTCAATGATCTATGGCTTCGCTTCTGGAAAACTGGTCGATTTGGGTGCTCAGAACACACGCTCTATTCAGATCCCTTTGGCGGTTTCCGCCAGCATCACGAGAAAGCGTGGCGGATATGTCGGCCAGGGATTGAACATGTGGCCAAACGTTCACATTGACGACAGTGAGTTGCCTGTTTGTTCCGTACTGAGGATCGACAAGGCTCACTTGCGCGACCGCGACCGGCAGTCGCGGATCTCTACATCGTCCTTTACGATGCCATCCTGGAAGGAAAGGCAGGCCATGGTCACGAGGGGCTATACTTTGGCGAGAACGGTCACCACTTGTTTAAAGACGTCGGCGCCAAGATCGGAGAAGCGCTTTATGATCTGGGTGTGAGCGAGACGCCGGAACCGAACCCGTTTACTGAAGAAGACTACCAGAAATCCGCTTTCGTACGTGTCCACGGATGGCTTGCGTGCTGATCAAATAATACACTTTACTTTCAGCTGATTTACCTCGGAACGCACTGCAAGTGTAGGTCGAGCCGAGCACGTGCCCTTGGTTGGGAGCCCAAGTGCACCACGGAAGATTTGTTCAAAAGCATCAGGGGTGAGGTCGAGTGGCAGTTGAAACACTGCGCCCCACGTGCCTGAGATTCGGGCGAGCCGGATGAAATGTATTTCGTATGATCTGTTTGTATGTATATTAGTTACGATCAGAATCAATGGTGAATATTAAATGTTTTCTGTTACAGATCTATAAGGCGCAGGTGCTAAGGCCTAGGTTGCTGACGGTTGGCGTCCATCCGCGTCATGCTGTACAGCACCGCGTGACGTTTGGGTGTGCAGACCCAGCTGTCGTGCCCTTGCTCTGCAGTATTGAGAAGTGGTTGTCTTTGTGCCACTGAGTGTCGAGCACGAGCCCCTAATATTTCTTCGATTTACAGGGCATTTTAAGTCGAATAACCTCATTGAATGCCCTGGGAGGAGTGGATCGAGTGTCTTCCAGTCCAGTAATGCACCGTGCGTTCAAGTTGAACGTGCGCTACCTCCTGCCTCTTTGGCACAGCCAGAGTACTGGCAGAACTCTGGATCCTGCGGAACTAGATGTTCCTACTCACCTGAGGATGTATTTTTGGAACCCGATTGGTCCGAGAGAAGACGTGCACAGGCCAGAATGCTGTGGCATACGAAGCTGCTAGTAATATAACCCCTCGTGTTTATCAAGTCCCCATTCCCCACAACAGCTTCCAGACAAGTTAGTTGGCTTCTTTGATGGATCACGAATGTCATTTTGATTCAGGTACAGTCAGGGAGAGAAGCAAGGGGGATCAAGTACAAGACAGAGCCTGAGATGCTTACCCTGAGAAAAAGTCAAACACAATGAACTTCCCTATTTGAACTTACTAGAAAGGTGTTCACTGCCCCGCGGAACAAGGAATGGGGATACTCCCCCAGTCCCAGACACGTGCTAAGCTCGGCAGCGGCTGTGAACATGGCTGCTGAACAACGTAAGGACGAGCTCAGGAAGGCTCCACATTTACACGCATCAAGCGCCCTTATTTTCTCTTCCTTCCTTCTCACTGCACCGAATCACAGGTGCCCGCCATGTCACCGACTCACGAGGGTCTGACCGTCGTGCGTCGTGGTGGAGGTCGTCGCCCAGTACCGACCTTGTTACGCGGGCACAACGGCAGCATGACGTTCGTCGGGTTTATTTCCGGTGACCAAATTATCAGTGCATCCGACAAGGACATGACCATTCGACACTGGAGTTTATCGGACGGACATAATAAAGTCGTCAGGGAACCAGTGGTGTGTCCACTCGCCACGTCGCCCGACGGACGTTGGGTGGCCATGGGAGGGAGGGACGGGAGAGTGAGGTTATTGGACCCCAAGACGCCCGCAGAAATCGTCAAGTCAACCGAGAAACACGCGCAAGTGGTCACGTCGCTGTCGTTCTCTCCGGACTCAAGTTGGCTGGCAAGTGGTGCGCAAGACGGGACAATGCTCGTATGGTCCTCGTCTCCACTCAGGCAAATCGCGGGTCCGTTCGAGGGGCACAAAGACTCTGTCTGGTGGGTCTGCCATTCCCCGGACGGAACGAAGTTCGCAAGTTGCGACCGGGAGGTTATCCAGATTTGGGACAGTACCGCCTGGGCTAGGGTGTCCATCAATGAACGGGCGTGGTCGCTTGCGTGGTCTTCCGATGGTTGCGCCCTCTTCGCTGGGTGCATCGACGGCTCCATCAAAGTTTACAATCCCAGTACTGGCATGCTGCGCGCCACCTTCAACGGACATAGTGATGTTGTCTTCGCGATCGCATTGTCCCACAACGGGAAATTTGTCGTAACCGCATCATGGGATAAGACGGTCCGTTTTTGGGAGGCAGTGACATTTCAACAGATTGGTCCGAGTCTTGCACACGATGCCAAACTCCATTCAATCTCAATCTCGCCCGATGACAGCCATCTTGTCAGTGGGGCACGGGATCCGAATATCCGAATATGGGACCTGAGGACCGTCGCCCCCAGCCTCTTCAAGGACTGTCTCCTGGAACCTAATCGAGGACCGGTATGCTTGGCGTGCCCATCCGCCTGCCATATCCTCAGGTTGACTATCTTGTTCAACAGATGAATGGTGCTTCTCGCATGCTGTTTCCAAATTGGCGTATACATAGGGAGCCTCGGCCTTCGAATGTATTTGAACAAGCCTCCATTCAATGTGTGATACTGATACCACTCTGCTACCTCCAGGCTTCCGACCAAGAGGGTTCACACACACCCAACCCTGTAGGTGTTCCTTTCGCCATTTTACCTGGCTCATATTCATCCTCTTCTTTCAGTATGACAAAACACCTGAGAATAGCGATGGTAGTTCCACCAAGAGCATAAGTTCCAAGAAGAGTATCTTGAATATATTCCGTTCAAAGCGCGAGCGAGGTGATACGGTGCGTTAGCAACAAACCTTGCGATTAGTACTAGCTCTCTGATGCTTTCCTTGTACAGATTGATGATCTGCAAGTTCGCAGTGTAGGTTCACATCATTCTCCAGGGGTTTATCGATGCATCATAGTCTACCTTAGCCCTCTGCACAAGGAAGCACTCGCACGCATAGTTCGAGTTCTTCGATCTATTTACTTGCGGTGAGTTGAATTTTGGGCAAAGACTTGGCCAGTCAATGACACGACATTTATTCTTCTAGGGTGACTCGCCGATCGTAAGTTCTCCTCACGCGGTGATGATGCGCTCACGTTCATGTCTGATTTCTGGTATAGGTACTTTCTCCCGGTGGTCGCTCGCCCACGCCTTCCCCGCTGCAGGATCTCCCCATAGATGTGTGTCACCGTTTAGTTTTTTCGACGTTAGAAAACTGAGCATTTTTAGCCCCTGCCCAGTCCAATACAATCGAGGAGACTAGTCAGTGAAAGTGAAAACATGGATTTTATCCGGAAAATGTAAACTATTCTACGTTGAGATCGATTCACCCGTGATTGACTTTCCATGCCAGTCGATCCAATCTTGCCCATAACCTCACTGGGTGTATTGTGCCAGAAGGGAGTCATCCGGTCACTGGTGGTAGCCACGGCGATATCTACAGGGGTACGCTCAATGCAAATGAGAGGTCCATACGAGTTGCGTTATCCTGTCGAGTCTTCACTTGGATTTGAACTCACGCTCAACCAACGTAGGTCGCAATCAAAGTAATAAAAAAATATACGGCTCAGGGCGACGACCTATCGAAGCAGAGGGTGTGTGGTGTAGGCTCGATCGGTTGTCTCGAGAATGAACTTTCTCCACAGCGTCTTCGGCGGGAGATCAAAGTGTGGTTGAAGCTTGACCACAAGAATGTCATACCATTGCTTGGGACAACCAAAGATTATGGAGAGTTTCCTGCCATGGTGTGTCCGTGGGTCGAGAATGGCTCTTTAACATCTTATCTCGATCGCCGCCGCAATAACTTGACAGCCCAGCAGAGGTTTGGCATAGTAAGTGTCTTCAATGCCCCCCGTTGAGCGTTTTTGAATATCAGCGCCGTAGATCAACGATGTCGCTTTGGGACTACAGTATCGTAAGTGAATTTGCTGCGCCATGGCTGCCCAGTCGGGTGATACATCTTATTCGTTCACAGTCCATTCTCAGTCCGTCGTACACGGCGATATCTCGGGTGTACGTGGCGGATTTGGTTTCGCTGGTTTTGCTCGCTCACGTGAAAATTGCAGTCAAACATCCTGGTGTATGGCAGTGGAAGAGCTTGCATCTCCGATTTCGGTCTTTCGATCGTGGTGACCGAAATCGAAGGATCGTCGATGGCGTTGACGTATCAAGTAAAAGGAACGCTCCGCTGGACCGCGCCCGAGTTGTTCCAGATCGGCGAGTCCCTGAATGTAGACGAGGATGTACACCAGATCTTTCCGACGTCGGAAAGCGATACCTATTCGTTTGGCGGTATCATGCTCTATGTGCGTGTCCCACTGCCTATCTCTTGTGATCGAGTCGGGTGACGACGACGCTGACGTCCGGTCCCTCGTCGTTGCGTTGCATCCCTACCCTTGCATGTCTTCGCGGACAGGTCTTGAGTGGTAAACTACCCTATCATTACCTTCCCCGCGACGAACAGGTGATACTGGCCATATCCAAGGGCGAGCGTCCGAAGCGTCCCAGCTCGACCTCCGTCGTCACGGACGACCAATGGTACTTTATGATGGCGTGTTGGTCCTCTGTGGTGGCGGATCGTCCTTCTGATTCGGACATGGTAAAGTACGTACACGAACAGCTCCTCAATGCCGTGGCGGAGTCGTGCGAGTCGACGTTGCAGTTGGAGATACGTACGGACACGGTGATAATTGACGACGACAACGACGAGTGCTAGCGGGGAGAAGGGGGAAGGGGGGGTTCTTGTCATGGACAGTCACGGCCGTTGTAGGATACCCATTCCTTTTTTTTTTTTTGGATTGTATGTTGTTATTAGTTGTCGGACGATCTCTTGTTTACAAGCACGTCCCTCTCGGGCTACGTTCGTCCGTGCGTTTACTTTACGGATGGCTGTTCAAGACGTCCAAACGGTACTTGCATTGCGCCCGAACCCCTCGCCACGAATGCAAAACACCCTGGCTCTAGCTCACACGCCGC
>QGOH01008156.1:951-43697 GCA_003313155.1 Boletus sp. MG95
CAAGCTTTTCTTCTCCTCAATGATACACTTGTCACAAGCCGTGGATTACTCCCAGCATTTTCGATAACACCGGAAATGATGCCATCGTTGACGAATGGACGTTCGGTCAATATCAGGATTACAACACAGCGTTGGGTGTTCTCCAGAACCACTGGAATACTTGGATTACCGAAAGCGACTTTGCCGCCATCGCTGCTGCAGGGTACTGAATCACTCTAGACCTTAGCACTACTGCTACTAACGGGGCTGGCCAATTTCAGGTTGAATCACGTACGCCTTCCAATTGGCTACTGGGCATTTGAAGTTGGCCCTGGGGAACCGTTCATCCAAGGGCAGCTACCCTACCTAGAGAAAGCAGTACAATGGGCCGGAAACCACGGGCTAAAGCTCATTATCGATCTTCATGGCGCGCCTGGGAGCCAGAATGGGTTTGTGCATCATACGGTCCATGTTACCTGATACCTCATTATCTTCCTCATAGATACGATAACTCTGGCCACAGAATGTCGTTCCCCACTTGGCACTCAAACCAAACTAATATCGATCGTACTAACACCATTATTCAAACGATTGCCTCTACATATGCTAATCAGCCGAACGTCGTGCCTATCATTGCACCCCTGAACGAGTGAGTTTGCCGCGTACAAGACCGTAAGCAGTTACCCATGTTTTCATGCTAGGCCCGCCGGATATGATGGTTCTGCCGTTCTCACTGCTGTCAGACAGTATTGGTACGATTCCTGGGGGAACATAAGGTAATTCCAACATCTCGATATGCACGCCATGCGGGTGTTTATCTGATTCCACAGATACCCATATGGCACGAGCCAGACAAGCAACACTGTTGAGCTCATCCACGATGCATTCCAGCCACTCAGCTATTGGGCTGGATTTGAGACCCCGCCAAACTTCGATGGAGTAGCCATGGATACCCATATTTATCAAGTATTCTCCGATGCTGTGAGTATATCCTAAGGTCTTCCGTCTTCTGTTGTCTAACAGGAGACTACCAGGAAAATCAGATGTCGAACCAAGAACACATTAATGCTGCTTGTCAAACTCAGTCTTCTCTCGCGGGCTTTGATCTTTGGCTTCTAGTCGGTGAATGGTCAACTGCTATGACTGACTGTGCCAAGTACTTAAACGGACGTGGGGTCGGTTCACGCTACGATGGCACCTACCCCGGTTCTACGGCGGTCGGAAGTTGTAATGGCCTGACTGGCAGTGGATCCACCTTCAGTTCGAGTTACAAGACGTTCCTCCGGCAGATCTGGGAGGCGCAGGTTATTTCGTACGAGAAGGCCACCGATGGCTGGCTGCAGTGGACATGGAAGGCGGAGGATGCTGATGAATGGACGTACCAAGCTGGACTTAACTATGGATGGATACCCCAGAACCCTACTAACTACGAATACCCAACCATTTGCGGGTAATTTTATCTTGCATATTTTGATTCATACGGTGGATGCAATTTGGAAATTAGTGCATTTCGAGCGATGAACGTGATTGAGTGAGATGTCCGGGGAGCCAAGTAGTACAACAAGTCCAAAATTGCGTTGAACTCAAGCTCCTGCGACTCCGTATTTACCAAGTGTTGCCTGCCAATCACCAAGCTCTCCTCTGCCCATCGTAACTAAAGTCGCTTTGTTACCAGAATGCGGGCCAAAAAGGCGATTCGCAACTCGTCTGACACTCTCGGAGGTGACCTTGTCAATTTCCGCTGTCATGTCCGTCACAGGTATCTTACGCCCATGTACGAGGATCTGGGACAAATTGATTAATCCGGTATAAACGCACCAGAATTTTGCTGTCCTACCTGACGACCAAGGTCTTCAACCTCAACTGCCCTACTCTCCAGTGCCATCATTAAGCTGGATTGGAGTTGATTCTTCGCGCGCTGAAGCTCTATCTCTGGCACGCTTTGGTATATCAACAGACTAATCTGGTGCACGAGATGGGGGAGAATTTGGGCGGGTGTGTTACCCCTTTGTTTGGGGATGTCAGGTACAAAGGACGCCCACAATCCAAAGAGTGATGAATCAGTGTAAATGTGGTGGAAGGATGCGCAATGATCTATCTGAGGGAAATGGTTGAGGATGTGCGTATATAATCGGGAATACATCCCCTTTCCGGGACCACCTACGAGGGGTGAGACGCAAATCACGCGAGGAACGTGAGCCTTACCCGCTGAGAAGCTGCCCCCACCCCCAAGAAGCACTTGCATTGTCGCGAGTGTGTAGATGTCGTCGTCATGAATACCAATGCCCTCGAATGCGAGGTAGAGGTGATCAAAGTCTGCCGAATTACTTGGGATGTGTCTAATACCACCGACATAATGTGACTGCGGGTTTGATAGAGGGGGTACGTCCCTTGAAGCAGAGGTCGGGTACAAGTATGAAGATGCTGCACGTGTCAGTGACTTGTATGGTGATGGTGACGAAGACGGGAGAAGATGCGGTGGTACGGTTTGAACGGTTGATGGCCGTGGGGAGGAAAGCGTAGGATATGGCGAGGGTTTGAGCATCGAGAAATGCTTGTCGACAAGTTCGACCAATTGTTCATGTTGCATTCCAGCACCCGCTATAACCATACGCTCCGGGCTGTACCAATCCGAGATACAGTGACGAAGGAGGTCACCAGTAATGAGACTGATGCGCTCATCCGGGCAGACCAACGGGTTCCCGAGGCCTTTTCCGCCGTACGCTACTCCGTGGAGTACCTCGGGTAATATCATTTCTGGCTTGTTACTGATTTCTCGGATTTCATAAAGAGCAGCATCTTTCTGGATCTCCAATTCTTCCGACGAAAAAGCAGGATTTAGGACAGTGTCGGATATGAGAGAGAGCGCTAGGTTGGTTGCCTGATCAGAATGGGAGGACTGGTACATGATGGATTCTCGGGAGGATGAACACGTAATTTGACCTCCAAGTCGGTCCATCGCTGCAGCCATGTCAGCTTCGGAGCGAGAATGTGTTGACTGCAAGTTCTAGTGTCAGACACAAGCAACCTTGTAGCAATAGAAAGGGCACCTTGAAGGCCAGCCTGTCTAAGAAATGGCTGGCTCCCGATGTCAATGGAAGTTCATAACGCGACCCGGCGTCGATGTAAAGTCCGACGGATGAAAAATGACCGGGAGTCGACTCTGTAGCGACCCGAATCTTGTTGGGAAGCGTTGTTATCTGCAATGGCACCAACGGTGCTTGGGATAGCTGTCGTTGGTGCAGGCGCACCTTTCCATGGCGTATGGCCGAACTTGCCGCTCTCTTCATGGGTAGACTGACTGCAAGCTGGTAACTTCTCACGTCGACAAAACCTGGAGCTTACGTCAGGAATTGTTTATTTACGCAACGACCACATAAAAAAGTAAAAGTAGAGACCCCACCGTGGTTCGAACACGGGACCGCACGATCTGCAATCGTATGCTCTACCACTGAGCTATAGAGTCTTTAGTGCAATGGCATCAATCATGATACATGGCTCTTTGCATTGCGTCGGTTCAATACCAGAACCATCTCTAACCGTTCAAGTTTAATGAATGCCTTCCCCCACGGTCCACTTAGCAAATTCCAGAACCTCTACGCCTCCCTCTTCACATTCCTCTGCCATCCCACGTTCGCGACCCCATTCACGCAAAGCAGCACCGACTGTGAGTTGTCCTCCGGTTGACATGAATGGCTGGTTGTACAACGATGTTTCATCCGTCGTGGATTGGATGGACAGTGTCTCAAAACCAGTGATCTGACGAGCGACAGCACGCTCGAGTCGCTCAATGTCCTGCACAAAGGCTTCCGACGCGAGACGACTCGCGAGATCAGGGGCTTTCAGCGCAAGCACAGCAAGTGAGCCGATACGGCCGTGAGAGCCAGAGGATCCGTGCGAGTATGAAGCTAGTCGTAACCCGAGGGTCCCAGAGTGACTTTGGAGAGGATTGTGGACCACAGCAACCGCCCGTCTCAGCGATACCTTTTCGCCAACTTTTGCAATTAGATCCTGAATAGAACTAGACACGGTAGAAGATGGTCGGAGATTCGAGTCTCTCTGCGAGAGGAGGGGGGCGCCATTAAGGACGTGCAATGGGCAGGGTTGGATGCAATTCGGTAAATGAACGTGTTCTGTGAGAAAGGCAGTGGTATGTGCAATGTCGGCAGCGAGTTGGGTGAATAGTTCATTTCTTGCAACAAAATCAGTTTCGCAGTTCAACTCGACCATGGCTGCCCGAAGTCCACCACCATTTAGTGTTGAGAACGACCTGCCGGAGGAGAGTACGCAGACACTAACGAGTCCCTCTCGTGCTTCGCGTCCGGCGACCTTGGCAGCCTTTTGAGCGCCGGAAGTGGTTAGATCCTGCTGCAACCACCCCAGCGCCGCCTCCAGGTTGTTGCCGCTAGCAGTGAGCGCTTCCTGAGCCTTGGAAATTGGCACGTCGGTCAATTTTCGGAGCTGAGCAACCAGCTGTAACGAGGGCTTGGGGGTTGTAGAATATGAGAGAACTTTCGGGGTGCGACACGTTAACAGCGTTCGCTCGAATTCTCGCCGAGTAATAGACAACAACATTGCGACGCCGTTCGAATATACAACGTTGAGTGAGAGTAAGAGTTCATGATCAAAAAACCTCGAGTCCAAACAGGCATACCCCGCTCACGTGACTCGAAAAATCTATGGGGTTTGGAGTTTCGACCTCAAACCTTCACCTCTGAAATGGACTTTGACTTCAAGGTTCCTTCCACCGTTCCTCAAGATTTGCTCCTCATCCAAGACCTGGTAGGAACCGTCCCTTCACTCACGGTCACTGCAACAAGCCTGGACTCCAGCGATGATTCCATTGCCAGCACAGACGGTGAAGTAGAAAGCGAAGATGAAGTAGAGGCGGATCTTGCTCCTCGTGACGAGGACAACGGATCGTCGGCGTGAGCATCTCAATAACATCTTGTCAAAAGACATATTAACTCTAATCGTCAGAGCCACATCAGATTCAGAATCAAATTCAGACTCAGAGTTAGAAGCAAGTTCCTCCTCTAATTCGGAAGAGGGACGCGTATACGAGGCGCCTCAGCGGCAAAGACCTGCGGACGATGTTGAGGATGACGAGTCAGGCACGACAGCAGCTGCTACCTATCTCCAGACTAAGAACGAGATTATCGACACAAATGTCGTGGTTCCCACCATTTCCGATGTTGAGCCATGTGAGGAACTGGAGAAAGTCGGGGAAATCATGAGTATTGTCGGGAACATTGTGATTGTGAGGGGTCTCCCTGTGGACCAAGTAAACTCCTTGTCCAAGCCCGCTCTGGATGCCGAGTCCTTACTTGTATTTGAAGACCGAAAGGTTTTTGGATATGTGAGTCACTTCGCTTTCTGCATAAGTCTATGTCGACTCTTACCTGTGGTGATAGATATACGAGACGTTCGGTCCAACGTCCCAACCACTCTATCAGGTTAAATTCAACCAACACTATCCGCTGGATACCGACAAAGTTTGGTTGTCCCGCGAGGTATTCCATGTTCCACAACGAAGTCACTTTGTGTTCGTAGACCAACTCAAAAAATTACGCGGCAGCGACGCCAGTAATATTCATGACGAAGAACCTGCGGAAGACGAGATTGAATTTTCTGACGACGAGAAAGAGGCCGCCTTCAGGGCTCAGCGCAAGAAGAGGTGGGCATAATAACAGTATACTCGGGATTCTCGATAACGCGTTATTATAGGCGCGGACGCTCTGTATCATCTTCTAGACAATCTACCCCAGCACCGTCTCGGATCCATACCGATGATATGGTTCGGGACACATATCGTGGTTCCAATCCGTATGATGCTCATGGCCCTTATGATGATGACTATCATGTCACAGGGCTATCGCGACCACCACCCGTGCCATATGACGACCCATATGCTGACGTTCCCACTCCAGATGTTCGTGCACACCCCGTGGAAATGAACGGTGACTTTGGTGGGGAGTCCGGTTGTGAGAGTGGTGGAGATGGTGCTAGGGCGCCTCGTGGACGCATTTCCAGTCAGGGTGCACGAGGAAGGGAAGATCGGAATCGTCAGTTGTGGAATGCCTCGAGGCGAGGATATCGTCACAACCACGTCGCATCCCTACGAACGTTCGACTCGGGTACCGATCAGTCGTTTCCAGCGACCTCGCGGATGGTCGAATATGCAACCGGGTATGGACAAACCGGGGGTGCGATTACGCCTGATCCCCGTATTCAACCGGCTTCGAATACTTGGTTTCCTCCCGGGGCGAATAATATCCAACATTATGGACAACATTTCATCCAGCCACACATCAACCCCCGATTCGCATCGGTGTTTGGACTCGATTCGCCATCTGGCCCTATGATCCCGTGGGCTTCTCGGAATACGCACGACCACGCCTGGGTTGACACGTGGATGATGCACGGTAACGCAGGTTCCGAAGGTGAAGGGGATACATATAGACCGATGTAGTCCAGCACCCACAAAGGCCCGAATTGGATTTATTGGCGAGCATCTCACTCTCACCACTGTTCAAGTTGACAAACGTTATCGGGACGATTCACCAAGGAAATACTCTGCACAAATTTTTTCCTCAAATTTTGTCAGGTGGTCAATCGGGCTTGAGGTTAACTGAGACTAACTTGACTTCGGTCGTGCTAGCCCATCTGGGGCATAGTGCTTACCAGGACATATGAGCAGCCATCTTAGCATGGGAAGGGAGGCATAGAGTCACAGTGGCTCTTTCGCAAAGTTGCCATATTGATCATTCATTCCTTGTGCAACCAAATTCGAGCAAGGTGGGCCCCAATCAGCTGTCACGTCTGTGCCTACTCTACCAGCATAAATAGCCAGGGACTGTAGGGGCTTGGTATCCAGCTCAAAGAATGATCTTGTCCTTCGTCCTGTTAGCTCAACTTTTCGGGTTGTCGCGAGCGACGTCCGTTCCCCGCCTCTTGGACAATATCAGCTCCGGCTGTTCCACGTCCGGTCTGGCTTCTTGTCATACCACACCTTCCGATACATGTTGCACCGAATACCCGGGCGTGTGTCGTTCTCCATGTCTTGAACAGACCCCGGCTGACCCGCTTGAATCTATCGTAGGGCCTGTTGTTGCAAACACAGGTATTCTCTCGCTAATTATGCCCTCTTTGTTGCTCACTACAATCCCGGAAGTTCTGGGACACCAACGTCGCGGGCAGCCCTCCCAACAGTTGGACCATTCACGGTGAGTGATTGATGCAAAGCGATACGCATCGATCCTGAGGCCTGACACCCCTGGCAGGCTTGTGGAATGACAAGTGCGTTCGTTAGCAGGGATGCACGCGTTCCGCCCTCATCAATCACCCCTGTCAACAGTTGCGATGGTACCTACAGTCAAAACTGTGATCCATCGCGTGCCCACTACAATATCGCCCATGTGTGTAACACTAAATACTTGCAAGGGGAGCATCGCCGTGACCTCGTGTCCAGCTTCTCTCAGACCAGGGTGCTACTTCTACGTTGAACTACATGCAACAATACTGGCTGAACGAATATGGCACCAACGAGGAACTTTGGGACGTACGTCGTGTTCCGACTGTATAGATGTCTCGCTAATAGCAGTCTAGCATGAATGGTCAACCCATGGCACGTGCTTTAGGTAGAAACTACACCAAGCCTCCATTTCCAGCTGGTTGCTGATCTCGGGTTCCTGACAGCACCCTTGAGACTTCCTGCCTACCATCCGGCAGTCCCCAAGGAGCCGAGGTAGGTTGCTTGTGAGCCGGGGATTGCACACATGGTTGACCTCGTATGGAGGCTGTGGCATACTGTGGGAGAATTGTTGACCTGTTCAAGACCCTTCCTACGTACACTTGGCTCGCAGACGCTGGTATCGCGCCTTCCACGTCTCGAACCTACGCGTTGTGGGATATCCTTTCCGCGCTCCGGACTGGTTCTGGAGGGGTAAGTACATGTTTATAATATGGAACTTGTATCTGAGATTATCTTGTCCCAGTACACCCCCGATGTCGGTTGCTCGAGCGGCGGCCTGAATACAATTAGTTGGTACTTCAACCTCGAGGGATCTGTGATCGATGGCACGTTTGTTCCCATCAGTGAGTACATCTATTTCTCGTTTCATAGCTCGGTGCTGATGATGATCACCTAGGCTCGCCCTCGTCCTCTGAGTCTTCTTGCCCATCCACTGGCGTTAAATACCTCCCGAAAACAGGCTGAACAATGTGCAGTAGTCAGCTTTATGTATTGCCAGTAGTGTATCAAGAAAGTGCTAGTTTGCAGTGACCGGAGACGAAAACCAGGTCTGAATCTGACCTTGAAATGACATGTCCCCTCCTATCAACCACCCGTGTCTTCATCTAGACGTACTAGAACAGACATTTTCCGTCAAAAAATATGTTTCGACGGATGAAATACCATCCGATGTTCTCCGTGGACTGAGTGCGTCCAAGACGAAATCGGCAATCATCTCAATCACCCGAACGGCGGAAGAGATCTCCATCGTCTGCGAGGCGGAAAGGGACGAAGGGGACTGGAAATGCATCAAGATAGCGGGTCCGATGGAATTTGGTTCGTACCTTTGCCTAGGCTGCGCTTCTCTGTGTGCTGACTGGGGAGTAGAACTGACGGGCGTGATTTGCGCCTTTACGACACCTCTGAAGGATGCTGGAATCCCGGTCTTTGCGATTTCTACCTGGTGAGTAGTTCTTGCGAGTCCCAACTACATCTCTGCTACATGGGACTGTAGGAACACCGACCATGTGTTGGTGCCAAAGGGAAAAATCATGGACGCGGTCCACGCCTTGAGCGCTGATGGTTGGCTGTTCGTCGAGCGTTCCTCCATCCGTCCTTCAAGTTGATGCCAACGTACACGTTGGCGATGCCATTCTGAGCGCAGCAACGAGCTGGTTTGGCGGTTGGCCAAGACCTGTTTTTTTCTTGTACCTAATCCGAGGTAGCGTAGCTATGGTAGTCGCCGCCATGCTCGTGAGCAACGCAGGCTTGTGGGTCCATAGCTTGTGTTAGGCGTGATTTCCTCCACAACGACGAACCGCCCGCGCTGTGATCCACTGGCCCCAGTCGCCATTTACGATCTCGACTCCAACGTCGCACTTTGGCCAACGTTCGTCGTCAGCGTCGTGGAAACGCGCCCACTGGCAAGCGCCAGCGCCGTCCATGGCGGATCTAACAACATCATATCCTCGTCAGAAACGTGTTCTACCCACACGGTCTCGTCGCGGTGGCCCTGGGGTAGGAAGCTGCGATGTGGACCTCATGATTTTGGATGCACAAAAACGCCGATGTTCGTACCTGCGGTTTCCTTGTCGTTTCACGCTCATCCTTAATTACAGTCGACAACGAGCCACTCATTCCCGCCGACACACCCTTCTTGTTGACAACAAATTCGGCATTACTCCAGCTCTCGTCAAAGTCGGCGAGCTTTGGGCTCAATACTTTTGCGAATCAGCGTTACTTCGACCGAGCTGATGTTATGAAGGCCTATCGGGAGCAGCTGACTATTCAGACTCCCGAATTTTCTCTATTGTCGGAGAACGCAACCGTCGGAGGGCGTTTCAGGCCTCGGTCATCCGGAGAGGTACGCACATCCAGGTTTTGTATGGCGTGTAATCATATTCATCCCCGCTATCTCTAGCAGGATAACGCAGACACTTCCGATGCGACATACGAGAAACGACATCGGAAGTATGAGACCTTTGAAAAACGACAACGGCTGCGCGAGAAGGAGAAGCTGAAACACGAGCAGTATAAACTCAAGGAACGTATCGAACAGCTCAAGGCCATGGATAGCTCTGCGTTCCTTGGTTTGCCTGCTGTGTCATTCTCTTTACCGCCCGCAGCGGACGAAGACAAGCCGGAAGTTAGCTTGTCTGGCGCCCAGAGCAACTTTGCTCCAATCTGTAATGAAGGGGAGAGGCGCCGGCAAGAAATGCTTGACGTCGCGTCCATTCTGGAGGAGCGTTATCGAACCCTTCTGCCTTCCGAGAAAAGGCTTGCAGATCTTAAAGGCGCCAACAGATCCAATAGCGTGAATCTTCAAGCTTCTGACATGTGTAGTCCGGAGGAGTCCAACTTCACTGCAAAGGAACTGCCGAGCCCAGTTTCGCCCGAACCCAGTGCCCCGTCGATCATTCTAAAAATCAAGGTCCCACAAACCCGTTACAAGGATTGCAGCGGTCTCCCGTTGTTCCAAGTAAGCTCACCAGGAGCCAATTCAAACTCTATACACACCCCTTGGTCGCCTACGAAGCCATTCTCCAAGGTTTCGTCGGATACATTATCAGTGTCTTCTGAGCGACCCTACAAACGCCATCGCACACCACACGTCGACGATGCGGAATCTCCGTGTTCCACCAGCACCCCCGAATATGCCACAAAGTCCCCACATTCTATTGCGCAAAAGGCTGAACCATGTGTCCTCATGCAATGGGCTCTTCGTAATCAAGCCGCACCGAACGCGCGGAAAACGCAAAGGCATGTGACTGCGTTTGGCACCAAAGTTCCACAGAATATAGAGGAAGTGAGGGACTTCGAGCTTCCAGAATGGATTCGGCCACGATCACCGACGATTGTCAGTGATGGGCCCAAAGTTCTCACTCTACCTTCTTTCCTATCACCCGCGCACCAGTCAGCGCCTACCTTACATCCTGAGCAGATTTTCTCGCACTCGTAGTTCCCTCGTATTTTATGTTTATTTCAGTTGACTAACGATGAAAGAAAGCACTGAGCGAGATGAAAGACATTTCAACAATTATATGGCACGATCTATCGACCAAAAAAATCAGAGCCAAGCAGGGTATCGAAGTAGAGGTTTACCTACCCTGCCTAGTTGTTCTTACCCGAATTGCTTCCTCGATGATATTTAAGGCACCAGTTTGCGCATTCAAGGGTATATGCTTGTTTCGGCCAAGGACCAAGCGAGCATAGTCTATGGGGAGCTGATACGGATCAGCGTATCCATCTGGAAGGTAGCTGGTGTAGTCGCCGCCTAGTTCTCTCTTGGTCTGGAGTCGCGAGGAGGTAGCGGAGCAAGCAGTAGGGGGGGCGAACAGTGCATTCAGGTCTGTCCTGGGTCTCATCTCGTGCTGCTTCGGGAATTCGGACCTTATGCGTTTTTTGCGGGGTAGCGATTTGAGGTCATTAAACTGACCCACATTGTTGATGTCAAGTTCTCGAACATCTGCGAACCATTTCTCAGCTGCATGATCCCTTTGCTGCGCAGACCGAGCTGAGATGAAAGAAGTTGCTCGAGGACGTGGCTTTCTGTGTACAGCGGCCGCGACGTCAACGTGTGCACTAAAACGTTTTGGCTCTGCGTCAGAGTCGCGACGGATCCTTGACTGTGTTCTGTCGCTTAACCCTAGATTGAAGAAGTCAATGGGGATGAACCACAAATGCATTCATTCGAGACATACGCGATAGTATAGAAGGGGACTTGTGCCCACTCGCGGCAACGCCGGGTATCGTCGCTATGGTCTTCACGACTGTGTGTTGGATGTCAGTACGAGTTGGGAGGGCCTGAGAGAACATACGCGAATGCCGGCCGTCAGTTGGGCTCTGGCTAGGCTGTGAAGCAAAACGTATTGAGCTCCATGGGCACGTCGACGGTCTCACGCGGAGCTGGAGCATGGCAAGTGGTAAAACTGCAAATAGCCACTTTGAGACACGTCGCAACTCTCTTATGCACCCTCTCTTGACCTACCTCATCATCAGCTTCGTGCTGTTTTTAATACTCTTCCCCGTAACAACTTCCCAAGTATTCATCATATGGCCGTGGTACGGCCGCGAATGGACCGTCGAGCTCATAACGCTGCTCGTGCCATTCAAGTAAGCCGTTCCATTGTCTGCTTGACTTTACCATGACATGTCGTGCAGTGTATTGGCGCTCGTGCTGCTGTGGAACTACTACCTATGTATATTCACTGATCCTGGTCGGGTGCCCGATGGATGGGTCAGATTGGCTGCTTCCCCTCTCCCAATCGTCTGACATCAGGTCCAGGAGCCTGACTTTCTTGCTGGAGAGGGATACGAAGTCAAGAAGCTCACGGGAGGGCCCAGATACTGTCGGACTTGTGAAAAATACAAACCCCCGAGGTCACATCATTGTAGACAGTGCAATCGGTTGGTCAACACGTTCACATGGATTGGACATTTTTGACTTATCTCATCCAGATGCGTGCTTCGGATGGGTTCGTGCTACTCCTTGGCATATGTCCAATATTCCTTATTGCCCCGATTCAGATCACCACTGTCCTTGGGTGAACAATTGCATTGGTCACTTCAACTACGGTCATTTTCTTCGTTTCCTCTTCTACGTGGATGTCACATGTACCTACCACCTTTTCATGGTAACGCGGAGGGTTATGGCTACAATGAGGAGCTACTACGTGAGTCTTCCCCCAATTAAAGACTTCGTGTTGATTCGGTCTAGGACGATCCGTCTGGTTTCGAATTCCTCTGCATTATTATGAACTACGTATTCGTATTACCGGTCATCCTTGCCGTCGGTGCTTTCAGGTTTGTCCTCGTCGGTCGTGAGAATGCCTCGGGTTGATAGCGTGCATACAGCATATATCATTTCCACAGCTTGGCCATCAACACCACTACGATTGAAGGGTGGGAGAAAGACAAGGCCGCTACGCTCAAATGCAACGGCAAGATACAAGAGGTAATATATTTGTGTCTGAATATACTGCGACAACTCATCCCGTTGCCAGATCAAATTTCCCTATGTATGTGCCTAGAATTCCAGCGAAAGGTCACTGACCGCAGGATAGGATTTAGGAGTCTGGAGGAACATGGTCTCTATTCTGGGTAACAATCCACTTCTTTGGTGTTGTCCCACAGTTCCGCCAGGGACTGGCCTCAAGTTTCAGTTGTCAGTTGGAGTCGGTGAGTAATATGAATTTTCTGCATCGCGGGAAAGTCGCGGGTCAACGTTTCGAACCCCGTGCCTTTTTTGTCATCCTGAATTGTACAAGAAATTAACGTTTGCCTTGTCTGTCATATCAGACCATGATGTTGCGGAATGGCCACCAAGGGATCCGGGTCTAGAGAGCCGAGAATCCTTTAAGCTCCCCGATAGCCCGTGGACTTATGAAAATGGTGACTTCAATCCTGCCCTTCGTCCCTCCAATGCACGCTCATGGCCTATCGACGAACAATCGTCTGCTCGGGCGTATACAACTGCACTCCCACCCTACCATCCGGATTTCGAACACGGTGTCTACCCACTTCAACCCCATTCTGTAGAGAGTGACACAGATCCCGAAGAACAGTATCGTGGGGTGAAGGTACGACGTGGCTCGGAAGGTTATGAAGTCCGCCCCACGAATAGAGAGGAGATGCTTAGGGAGTATATACAGAATGAGATCGAGAAGACAGGAAGATATCAGGTGTACTACCAACCTGAGGACGCGGTGTATGGTGAGGATTATGAATGGGACGCGAGAGATGAGATCGTGGTCTCTGACGATGACAGACCGCTGGGACTTAGAAATTGACAATTTTTCCTCTCCCTCCTCCTTCACGACCAAGAGGATATGTATTGGACAATGGAATCACTATAGTGTCTGGTAGAGTAACGGTTACAATGAAGGGATACACCATTAAGTAATAAGCCATTAGATACCTGAACGAAAGCGAAGAAGGATTATGATGGCCCGAAGGTATCCAGTCAAGTGGTAGCCACCCTTTCCAAGTACACCTTCCAGACATGACCACCCTTCTCCCCTACTTCCAAGGCGTTCATACCGATCTGCAATTCCATATCCCAAACCCCTTCCTGCTCGGGTTTCTCGCCGACGGGTTTACCATTCAACACAACCCGAATGCTCTCGCGTGACGGGGTGGCCGCCTTCAAAGTCTTCTTTCCTGCGAGATCAGATTTCTTTGTTGTTACTATTTTGGACTTGACCTTCGAGTTCTTGGGTGGGCGACCACGACCACGTTTCTTTGGTACTAGTTCCTCTTCCTCCTCTTCCTCAAGATCATGGGCGTCGGCGTCGTCATCACTACTATCTCGATCCTCATCTCCGAGAAATTTGATTTCTGTAATAGACAGGGATATCTCGCCATGGCCAAGCCTCATAGCCCATGACCTAACACCTTCACGATGGTCCAGCCAGAAAGATCTTCCTCGAGGGTTCACGGTGATGAAAACCTCCTTCAGGGGCCTGTGGCCACTAAGCGATGGTGCAGGGGATCTCGAGACAGAGTGTGCGTTGCGAAGGTGATTGGCTGGTGTTGCGGTTGGAGCTGTGGACGCCGAGGGTTTGGAAGCGGCGACGGGCTGGGTTACTGGGTGATATGTTGCGTTGGGATAGTGCATATACTGTGGAGCGGAAGAGTACTGAGAAGGTTGTTGAACCGCAACTTGAGAGGAGGGTGCATTAACTTTTGACAATGACACAGGTGTTACAGTTGCGGGTGCTGGAACAGGCGTTGGTACGCGCGAAGTTTCAGTTGAAGCGAGAGTTGCCGAAACAGTGGCCGGGGTGGGAGTAGGCTTTGGTGCGAGAGGTTGCACCGCGGAAACTCCAGCTGCAGGCGTGCCGATTGGATTCGAGGTTGTCTTGGGCAACGATTCGAGTGTCTGGACAGGAGACTTGACGGCGGTGCCAGAACCGGGTAGTCGCAGCGTCAAGGAACTTGCTACGTTGTCCTGTATAAGTTTTGTACCCGTGCGCTCTGCTGACAACTGTGGAGCAGTCATTGTCGGGCCGGACGACATACCCGGGACTTTCAGCTTGATTTTACCTGGGGTTTTCGCGTACCGAGGGAGGGCATGCGGAGGCGGCAGATCGGACATGAGTTGGCGGAAGTAATCCTATGACGAGTGAGTCTTAGACAGTACAACACAAGGCCAACCAACCCGGAGATTACTAGCATCCTCCCATATTTGGCTATGATCCTGGTTGAATTCGAGGGCATTTGAAAACACTAGTTCGACTTCGTTGGCAAACTCTTCGGACGTAGTATACTCCTTGCGTTTTAAGCGTTTCTGTGTTCAAAGTAAGTGCTACTCCGCGTGAGAGTGACGAGACATACAAAGATGTACTCGAGACACATTGGACGCCTGATTTGCTTGTAATATGACGGATAATCCTTCTTTGACGGCATCTCCATGAAGACGTCAGAAAGGACGCGGTGGCTGGAAGCCCCGAACTAAGCGGAACTGAATGAAGAAGTATTCACGACTCACGTCTCCTCGTCTGTTTTCTCCACAAGCTTTTGAAGCCTTGATTTGAGAAGCCGATTCATATTCGGTGGCTTGTTCTTCTTCTTGTCGTCGTCACCCTCACCCTCCGCCTTCTCCTCGCCGTTTTCGTCATGGTCACTGCCTTTCTTCGCTTTCTTGCCGGTTAATTTGGTATACTCCTTGTTGGTGAGTTTCTGTAGGCATACAAGGGAAGTGAGTGGGGAAGATGCCAGTGAATGTCAGAGTACTGACGAGCAAGAACTTGGCATCTAGCCAGATTGGACTATCCTTTATGTTGTATCGTTTGGCGTTGGTGAAGCACAATTCAAAGTCCTGCCGAACATCGTCGATGGAAGAATACTTGTCTTCATCAATTTTTTTCTTGATATCGTCTAAGCAGATGGGATTTGTGATGAAGTTGTAGTAGTCTGGATAATGGCGTTTGGAAGGTAATCGCATAAAAGCTGGAGAGCATATGTTGCCTCTGAAATGTGTTCATCAGCCATATGTAGAACTGTCAGAAAAGAAAAACGGGTGAAGCGGCGCTCAAGCACGGTTTGTAACGTACTCTTTATTGACTGCATCCTTGACCGTCTGCCACAACCTAGTCGCTTGGTCCTTCAACACGCTTGCATCGACGTTGCTCCCGCCGGTATCTTGAAGAATTGCATCGCCGCCATTCGTTGTCATGGATTGTTGTGCTGTTGGAATTGCTGCTGGGGGCGCGGGGAGCTCTTTGCGTCGCTTCATCCGAGGGCTGTCCAGGTCAAGTTCTCCAGCCAAAGAACCCAACTCTCGCTTCATCGTCGTACGAGAGGTACTGTCCTTTTGCCCCTGTACTCTCAAGTGAATTTTCCTGGTGTTGAAGGAGACGACGGCGAAATGCCCATTATCTTTGAAAGCGCTCCAGCCACGCTCTGTCGATTAACATGGGGCGCAGGTCACGTGATTCGGACCATCACTTCAAGTCTTACATGTAGGTCGATCTATTCTGCTGTGTCAGTTCGAGGCCGAGGACAAGTTGCACTCGACCTCTGCTCTCAAGCCCCGCCTGCTTCCGTCGCACAGAACCCGTCCACGAAATCTCTCACTTTCCTGATAGCCTCTTCGTCAGTTCTCCAAATGCTCCAATCTCCCATCCCCACCCCCACCCTGTCAGGTCTGTATGCAGAACGACCATCTATCCATTTTCCGCCGCTCAGGTGAATCTCCTTTAGTCCGTGCGATAGGAGAGCTTTGCACAATATTGGAGTAGTCGATATGTTAATTCCAGAACCGGGGAGAATCCTCATGGACATAAGACTGGCAGAGTCGAGCATCCATGCCAAGGTTTCGAGGGCTTCTGGAGAGCTCGCATGTCTACACTGGCCACTTGTGGTGAAACGTATTCAATCTCCAGGGAAGCTCCACCATTTAGTGGATGAAGTCACCTTGTCAATACCCTCGTGATTCCAGTGATCTTGGACAACGTTTTCCATGCTTTGACGGGTGAGTGGGTCGACCACATGTCTACCATTAGAATATCAAGACGCACCATTCTTCAGGTCGCTGACCATATCAAATGCGCGATGGAAACAAACTGCATTCTAAGGATAGCCTTGAATGGTAGCATAGCAGAGCGACCTACCTTCTAGGGGTACTGCCGCCGAAACCAGTCTGTCCTAAAGTCAATATTCGTGTTGCGAAAAGGCGTCGATACCCACTCTCTGACCTTACTTTCATCTACATCACCGGCGGCAGTGAGTGCGCCAAAAACGACACCCTGGACACCATACTCCTTGAAAACAGAAATATCTTGAAACATGACACTCAGTTCTCCTTCGCTGTACACGAAGTCTCCTGTGCGAGGCCTGACCATCGCCTTGTCGCGATGGTTAACACTCCTGACCACGGGACCCGAAAGACATCCGTACCATGATGGGAACGTTTGGAACAGCCTTCTTTACGGATTGGAGTAAACCGATGCTTGGTGTAGTTCCCCCGCCATAGCCCAGATTACCACACAACTCAAGGCGGTCTGCTCCTCCGCGAATGGCACTGTGGAGAGAATCAGATAAAGAGCTTCTACTGCGTTAAGCACCAACGCCACTGCCGATTCGACCGAATCTACGCATACTTCGATGATCAACATGGAAGGTTGCTCGTGAATTGCATCAACCATCTCCCCGCAGTGTAGGCTGGAGGTTCAGTGGATCTTTGGCGTGAAATTCAATCATTTCCGATAATGGTAGTCTCCCTGGAGGCGAAACGCGCAAGTACATACATACAATATTACTGTATAATTGTTTACAAGCTTAGGTATAACATACATCGTCATGCCATCTCTTCGTAGAACTTGATCATCTTCCTCACATCCGGGCACAAAGCGAGTCGGACTCTTTCCGAGTCTCCGAAGATACTTGCTCCCTTTAATTGAGCCCACACACCAAAGGCCCCATTGAAGGGATGGGACGGTTCACTCGGGCTCATTGCGCTGAAAGTGTGCGCGCGGACGATCCTGGACATATTGTCCTTTTGAATGCTCCATTTCAGCTTGTGTACGACCGGCAAGAGGGAGCGGGAGACGGAGAGTATCGAAGACTCGATGTCCGGCAAGACATGTGAGTAATGAAGATACTTGAGTGCGGTGGGCGGGGCCAGCCGAGTGCGGAGATAAGAAGACAGCAGGACTCTGGTGTGTGTCTGCTGAATACGCATAGTGTTTTCATATTGCCTTGCAGCCTGGAATGAAACATGAATATGACACGTAGGTGGCAAGGATATTCCGCGACACTTGCATGAGGAGAGTAGAGATAGGCACCTGTGCGCAGTCTTCGTGCGATCTGGAGTCCGCGCATGACACCGCGGTGCACGAGTTCTGAGACAGTCGGTCTGAGGGGGATACCCTCTGGACTCCTTCCAAAGAGGGAGTGTTGAACGCGCGAAGGAGCCACTACTCTCAAGCGTGTGCGGTGGAGCACTGGGTCGGCCGTCAACAAGGCTAGAGTCTTGGAAACACGCGAGAGTGCAGCGAGGTCTGGGATATCCAGGAATGAGACTAGGAAGCAGTCAGGAAATATACCGCAGTCGCGTGAGTGACATGAGGCGTACAGATGTGGAGCAGAATCTCTTGAGGCAAGGCGAGTAGCATGCTACCAAGTCACTCGTTACTATGGGAGAATCGTTGGACTGGTCGACTGTGCTGACTCAGCGTGGCTTTGTAAGGAGACCTTCCTTGTTTGGATTGTATCATGGACCACCAGAGGCTGTTCAACACAAAGTCATCTCTTTGTCCCTTCCAGCCGTCATGACATATCGTATTCTAGAAAACGAGAAAGCCCGAACGCCCCTTAGCGCGCCACGGAAACGGGGGAAACGCGTGCAAGAGAACAAGTACCGTAAGCAGGGTCAATCCGATGCTATTCCGAAATGAAAGAGTAACCCTGAATGGAATGTTACATCGTCGACGTTGTCTTTTCGACGTTAACACGGATGCCCGACATAACCCCGGCTTCACCTCCATCACTCACGCTACCACGCCCTGTGGGAGATCCCATCTCAATCGAATTATATGCCGGGGCTGGGCTTACGTGTTCGAGTGAACCAAGGGTCCGAGAACTGTCCCCAGCAAACCCCATCCCAGATTCAAAATGCATCTCATCCAGTTCGACGTCCGCCGCCTCGAGATCGGGCTGGATGCTCCCAATGGTGCTTAGCATGATATTCGAGGCGACGGTGGAGCCGGGGCCGCGATGACGTATCCCAAGCCCCCCACGCTTCACATGGGGTGGGCCATTGGACGAAGTCGTCACCCCAGATTTGGTTGCGAATGCGCCAACGCCTGTCCCCTCCGAATGGGAGACTGTCTCTGCACCTCGTTCTCTTAGATCCAGAATCTGAAACGCAGTCAACACAGTGTCAGAATTTCTGCATCGACAGGCTCACGAGACGACAAGCAAGTAATGGTGCCATCATGACACTAAGGGGGATATTCAGCGCAGATATAACCTGACGCGGTCTAAATAACCATGCAGATGAGCATGTCGAGAAGAGGACGGGGTGAGTCTTACTGAAGGTAGAAGATTCCATTGATCTGTCGTAACAGGTGAGCCATCCCAGATCAGAATACTGCTGGATCGAACTTACCAAGTTTGCGATAGAGATCAGGATGTAATAAAAGACACCTGATGGGAAATGTTACTGGATCCAACAACACGTACACATATGCGGCATTTACCCTCGCGAAGGAACGTCTGAATGAGCTTACTGTTTGCTCCTCCATTTCTGATACGAATGTGGAAAGCCTTCCAAACTGTCATGGCTGTGACGAGGGTATCGAACAAGAGAGGGGCGATCTTGTCTAATATTTAAGCATGCGAATGTTAGCACCCTTGGATGCGACGCACAAAAAATCCTGTACAAGGTATGTTTAGCAGTTATTCAAACGATATGATCTGAGATTACCAAGTAGGTGCGCGGAGTGTGGTTTCGACGCCGGGAAACAGGGGCCCTGGGCCGGGATGGTGATGTGAATATATGATTGATTTCGCTCATTCTTCACTCACATTCGGGGGAGTCACGAAGGCTAAAACTATTCTGAAGATGAATAACCAAGGAACCGACACGTGTTTCAATTTCACTGACGTATCATCTGTGACGCGTCCACGTAGAGCTGGTATGCAACCACACCAGCTAGGGCGCAGACGAGTGCCAGAAGAAGGTACACGTTGCGATTGAAGAATGCATATGTACGAATGAGCAGAACGGCTAGAGTTATCTTGGATCAATATCTGAATTGTGGGGAGAGGTAAAGACTGACACTCTGACCCGACTTGGTTCCACATCGCCAACGCGACTGGAATCTGCGGGAATCGGTACAGGTTGATTTGAACACGAGGATGATGGTGACTGTTCACCTTGTAAATTTTTTCGCAGACTTCTTGGGTGTGATTTGTGACAAAAGCATACAAAAGATAAGGTACGACTGCGATGACCCAGTAGCTGACCGGAGATGTAAAATCGTTGGAATGGGGTGCGACAATTTTCACGCACCGACAAAAGAGGTATGCGACTTTAACCGGGGTCCAGGTAGTCTTCCAGATCTGAGGGCACTGTAAGTGCGTTACGAAAGGAGGGACGGAGGTGGCGTACAAAACGCCATTCTCTGGGAAGGCTGATGACCCAGTCCCACACGACGACGGCGTCTGTTGGCCGTGAGCGTGAGGCTGGAATGACGTGCATGTATGCAGGAAATAGGGACTTACACATGCCTAGAGGGAAATCGAGAGGGTCAGTTATTTGGTCGAAGAGTAGATGTTCGCTTGACTCACAGCAAAAATAAACCTGGGTGCTTAAAAAGGAGTGAGAGGAGCACAGAGAGACGGGTTGAAAAATACTTGCACGTAAATAAAGTGCTGAGCGGTTTCGATCGTGTCCCCCATCGTGTTGAGGAGGAAAAGAAACAAGAACGTTGAGGGAGGATGAGAGCGGAGATGGGAGATGGGGGGAAGGAAAGAAATAAGGAGGGAAAGGCTGGATTGGAAGCACGGCGGCTTCTCGAGAAGCAGATGCCTGTCGCTCGACTGGCTGAACCAGCCACAGCGACTCCCCCGATCTGGTCTTACCAGCGGCGAATCACTACCCAACTGGTCATCCTACTTCCTCCATCAGTAACATCCTGACACCACCCGTTTCCTGGTTCATCAGTCCCGTGGAGCACCCGGAATGTATGTTCATGCTCACCGAGAAATGTAACATTGGACTAGTAATCAATATTCAATCCCCCTCTCGCGTATGTAGCACTCAGAGTCACGTGACTTCCTCATTGAACCCGACGTGAACCTGGACGAGCCAATTTTCATCCCAGGGGTTTTGCTAATGACTTCTGGTATACAAACACTGCGGCTTAGACGCCCGGAGCCTTCAAAACCCACTCCCCTCCCACCCACTAGACACACCGGCATCTTGCAAGATCAGCTTCGCAGGTATGCACTCTACTGCCCGGCGTGGACTCTCTAACCACCACTCAGGGCCGCTCGGAAACCATGGGTGCCAGACTTTCAGACTGCTGTCCGCATCTTGCTCCTTATCCGCGTAGCAGCCGCTATGTACTCTAACATACAAGACTGCGATGAAGGTCAGCTTCCATCCAGACATCCAAAACACCCGCTCAACTACACAGTCTTCAACTTCTGGGAGCCTCTGCACTTCTTACAATATGGTCATGGATTTCAGACGTGGGAAGTAACCCCTACTTTCGCAATACGAAGCTGGGCCTATATCTTGTTCCACCTCCCGGCAGCTCAATTGTCTTCTGTATTTGTGCATGGAAAAGTAATGCTGCCAAGTTTCAATCCCAGCTTGGAACTGACAAACTATTGCTCAGCGACCAGCTTTCTTTGCCGTGCGGATATTCCTTGCCGTCTTGTCCACGGTCTGTGAAGTCAAACTTTTCCGCACTGTTGTCGAAAAGATCAACGACAGAGTTGGTCGTTATCTGTTCTTCACCCTGCTATTCAATGCAGGCATGTGGAACGCTGCAGTCGGTATTTATCATCAATTCTATTACCTCGCCTCGCCTCTCAAAGCACCACAGCTTTTTTGCCTTCCTCTTTCGCCATGTATGCTACCACACTTGCCTTCGCGTTTGCGTTGGAGCCTTCTATCATCAAGAAGACGAGAAGGACACTCTATACCACTATGTTGTTCGCCACCGGAGCCATTGTAGGGTGGCCATTTGCACTTGCTCTCTCGCTACCCTTCGTGTTTGAGGAGCTCTTTGTGCTTAGTGGCGACAAAGTAGATCCTGCCTTACGTGTCAACTGGATGCTTGTACGTTGGTGGCGTCTTATCCTCGCTGGTCTTCTTTCGGCTCTCATTTTCGTAAGTTCTTCGGTCCACATACGGAAACCGTTGTCGATGTGCTGTTTAACATCAGGTTCCCGTGGTTTGTATCGATAGCGTTGCATATGGGAAGTGGACTGTAGTCCCATGGAACATCGTCCAATACAACATCTTTGGCGGCTTCGAACGCGGCCCTGACTTATACGGGACGTCACCTTGGTACTTCTACATCATGAACCTCCTCCTTAACTTCAACATTATGTTGGTGCTTGCGTTCGCGTCGTTGCCTTCGCTTGTGATCACATACTATGTCGACCACAAACGTCTCGGGCTCACGAAACCGGGACCACATGAAAGCTCGCCATTCACGCTCCTCGCGTTGCGGCTGGCTCCGTTGTACTTATGGGCTGCAGTACTGACAGCACAAGCGCACAAAGAGGAGCGATTCATGTTCCCAGCATATCCACTCATATGTTTCAATGCAGCTGTTACGGTGTATCTGCTGCGTGGATGGCTAGAAGTCGCATATATCCATGTGACGAAATCTCCATACAAGGTGGGATGGTTTCGTTGTTGGTTTGTTCCACGCCGCTTATTTCCTGTCAACATCTTCGTACTCCAATGGTAGGCCTCGAAGTCGATTATTTTTAGCACGACCACTCTTTCCATTATTTTGGTCTCGGGGCTGCTGTCTGTCTCCCGGATCCTCGCGTTATGGTACTACTATCATGCGCCGTTGTCTGTCTTCAATCGTCTCGAGGCTTTTGAACTCCCTCGTCTCCTCAATGATACTGGTCTCTTACCACCTTTACCCGCCGGGGTACAGGAAAACGACAGACCAAGCATCGATTTGACAGTTCTCAAGCAATTTGATCTGAAGTTGTGTCTTGGAAAGGAATGGCATCGTTTCCCAGGACACTATTTAGTGCCCAATGCTGTATCCGTTGACTTTGTGAAAAGTGACTTCGAAGGATTACTTCCGGCTCATTTCAGGTCGAGGAATCCACGAAGTGAATCATGGTGGGATAGGAAAGGTTCTAGGAATACTCCGGCCGGCTTGAATGACCTTAACGAGGAGGTTTACGAATACTATGTGCGCAGTCTCGTCCTTCTTGTCTGTACTCCTTTGATCAGTGCCCTTGTAGGTTCCTGTGGAAACATGCGACTACCTTGTAGATCTTGATTTTCCTCTGCACCCAACCCCCTCCAGGCACGAGCCTCGATATGTCATCGACGAACAGATATGGGAGCGTGTCGCTTGTTCACCTTTTCTTGACGCATCACACTCATCGCTAGTGACCAGGACATTGTGGGTTCCTGGGCGTTGGTGGCAGGGGAAAAATGAGTATGGGGACTATTGCTTGCTCAAAAACAGAGTAAAAGTGAGCACGAAGGAACGTGATTTCATCACCCGTACATATGGGGGAAAATAGTACGCAAAGGCACAATACTTTCCACCTAGTTTGCGTAGCGGCTGACATGCTGACGGTCGGCTGGATTGGAATACTAGGCACTTATCCCACACATCACCGGTATTAAATGAACAGTCATCATGGTCTTCAGCTCTGCCCACACACGGCTGACGCGTACCTCATCCGACTTGCGCATACTATCTGCCATCCTGCATCCCCCATCTCCCATCTTGAAAGCTGATGACTTGCTGACTTCTTCGACTTCAGGGGAGATACCAATACTTCTTGAAGCGACGACACATGCTTGCGATTCCCCCCTCCCCACCTTTGTGGAACCGCCAGGATTGTGCGATATTGCCGAGGAACCGAAGCTGATCTATAAACTTGACACTACGGGGAATACGACTTGCAGCGATGAAGCCTTGCTCGAGAATTGGATGTGCAAGGAATCAGATGACATGTACACCGTCGCAGAAATTCCGAACGGTCAGCACGCCGAATCCCCAAGTGACCCCTGCCCTGCCGGAGCCGTTCCCAGCGAACTGGAAAACGCAATACACCCTATACATCACGATGCCGTTGGTGGCGACGTCGGACGCCCAAGCATACCAAGCGATCGCTCGGCGCCAATATGTGGGAAACAGGGTAATTTTGACGGATTACGGGATTCGCAAGCTTCCTGTCCGATTACCATGGAACTTGGCACCACAACCGTAGTACCGAGAGAGGATCTCGATGGCGATCAGTTGCTGATGATTGCCACGTTCCACACATACTCCGCGTTACTAGCACCAACTTTCGCGCCTCCTTCGCCATTACCAGATGTGATCTCACCTTCATCTTCTTCAATTAGTCAACAACGCCACCGTCGTCCACTCGAAAGAGCTAGAGCCGTTCGCTTCCCTGGCCGCCCAAGGTCTCCCCGATTGCAAGTCAGCGAGGTTGAAGCAGATCTTGTGCGTAATGTACCACCTTCTCCCCCGAAACATGCACCATATCCTAGATGGCAGTTGACCGACACCGCACCTACGGTGTCTCCTCGTTCGTGCACGGCCGACACTTATGTATCTGGCGCGGTGCATTCGTTTATGAAGCATGTAGCGCTCCCAGAGGAGCTCTCGTGGTTGAAGCACATGTCAATCGAGCTGTGGATTGATCAAGAAGGATTTCGAGCAGTTCGGCCGTGCATGCGACTAATGGGCTACTCGCCACGGACTCGTTCACTGCATCCTTACGAGTCCGCTGAGAACGCCGAGCCCGACGTCACTGCAGGGGTTGCCGAGTTCATGCCGACGAAGCGGGAAACATTTGCATTTCACTATGCGACGCTGGACAGTCCGCCGACGCTTAGAATGGTGTCGGTAGCAGGCGATGAGTCTCGTGATTATATATCCAGACAGGCAACCCTCAGCGTCAAGGCTAACGGTGTATACACTGTGCTCGGAACAGAAACTTTTATAGGGTCGATACTGAACAGCGAGGTGCATGGGCCTCGCCTTCAGAACGTGAGACTACGCTGGAAATTCGACTACCTCGTCAGCGACCGCAAGGTGGATGGAATTGGGAAGACTCTGCCTGGGGAGAAAACCTTGACGCCTTTAACGTTTTCTTGTTCGCCGTACCTATTCCATCCATTGCAGGGGAAAAAGGCGGGACTGATCCATATCATGAAGAAGAATCTGGTACCGAAACTAGGATCCCAGAAGCTGGAGCCACCGACCAATGGATCGAGTCACGGCATCCTACCGCAAGCTTCGCGGCATCTCGAGACTGGCAGAGATACTGCTACACATGCCAGGTCCCACTCTGATGCGTTCGCCAAACGTAGACATTATTCCCTTAGAAGGTCTCCGCTGGATACTGGAGTTGGAGGGGGAACCATGCAGGATATGAATCACATACCACGCGCCCGTCGACGAAGAGCATCGTCTGCGGGGGAAAATAGCTTGACCTGCTTGGGGAACGAGCCCAGGTCTATCGTCACGTTGAAAGACTCTGGGATTGCTCAGCCCCAGTCTATTCCGATGACATGGTGGCTTGGCTGACTCCCTTTTATTGGCCCATCCCATTCTGTAGAACTAGAGTTGTATTACATCAGCATGGGTGGTCATTTTCCACAACGGGGAATTCACCCCCCCGCTGCATCTGGGACGTGCTGCCACCTACCTCTGCACATTTCCTCACACGTCTGGACCAACATGTCTGTTACGCACGTCAGCTCAGTACCCCAGCTCAATGGCATCCTGTCGGATTCAAACAAGCTGACTGTGAGTGATAATCAGCTGCTCCGCGCGAGACTGTGGTCAACTCTTCGCACACAGGTCATCGACTTCCACGCAACCTGGTGATTCGTCTTGCCTATCTCAGACGGTCGGCACCTTCTAACGGATGTCGACAAGGTGTGGTCCTTGTCATGCCATTGCGCCAGCATTCGAGGCGCTGGCGAAGCAGTATCCTAATGTGAACTTCGTCAAGTGTGATGTCGACGCTGCGAAAGACGTGGCTTCCGCGTACAAAGTCTCAGCGATGTGGGTAGTTCCATCCCCTATGTTGCCCAATCACCGCGAATCTGACCTGTAGTTTGTGGTCCTCAGGCCAACATTCATTTTCCTGCAGGGTTCCAAACAGATCCACACGATTCGCGGCGCTGACAGGACGTACGTGTTGACTCTTACCTCCCACTTCAAGCGCTGGAAATTCGGTTCACAGGGGACTGCAAAATGCTGTGAAACAATTCGCGAGCTCGTCTTCCACTAGTGCCTTCTCCGGCCAAGGTCACACCCTCGGAGGATCCCCAGCAACAGACGACCTCACGGCTACCGCATCGTCGGTTTGGTCAAACATGGATCCACCTTTCAAGGTCCTTCTAGGCTTAATAGCGGTATATGTATTCTTTTGGTTGATGTAGAACTTCGAAACTTGGCGTGGACCCACTTGCACAGGGGTGACATCTTATCTACGCAATTGCTGTCGCTCGCAAACCCCTGACTATATCATTTGTACTTGGAGCTCGAGTTCGCATGACTCTTACCTGAGCTATATAGCCTAGACAAGGACGATCAGTATGTTCTACAGCAAATGGTACATCTGCATCACTGTGTCTGGGAGGAGGGCTGGATCAATATCGCTACATTTGCACAAGTACACTCTACAATGAGATTGTCGACATTGCGATGCGTTTCACCACTTAATCGAGGACCAATCTACGGAAAACCTTCAATCGTGGGCTGAATACCATGGCGAGGTACGATAGGCTAGAAGCGCTTACTTCCCCAACCCAACGTCTGGAATGCCTGACGGGCTGCTTCTTCCTTTGCCACTTTCTGGTTCCTGCCTGTCCCAGTGCCTTTTAGTTGACCATTGACTACGAGCGACGTGAGTCATGGTCAAGGGGAAGTAAAATAGACGTTCACCGAAGCACTTGACCCCCCAGCGAGGTTGGTGGGCAGGACCTTCAGACTCACTCTCCCAGTTGGTAACAAGGCCGCGCTGAGTGCATGTCTGGTTAAACAAAGCCAGCGTATTGACCTGTCCCGTTGGCAGGGAAGCTGGCACGGGTGGGGGGGCGGTGGAAGGGGGTACTGGCGCAGTGGTGGTTGAGGTGTAAGGAGGGGGAGGCGGGGCGACGGCGGCGGCGGCGCTGCCTCCGGGTGCCGCAAGGGGTTCTGACTCGGGGCTTACCAGGCGACTGATCCAGGTGAAGAGTGGAGGGAGTCCTCTCTGTACATATACCGCCCCTACATAGGAGCTAAAGAGGAGTCGCTCTTCCTACTGAAGATGGATGACTTTATAAGTAACCAAGGGAGATATCTTACGGTCTGGTCGTCGAGCCTGGATCGATCTTCCAGGCCTCTCACCCTGGACTTTAAATTGTAACAAGCGAGCCAGTGTTTGATTTGATTGTCGCCCATCGATTCTTTGTGTTTTTCCTGTGGCAAGGCAATAATGGCATGAAGTGTGCAGTGTGGTACTTGGATCTGCAACATACGGAGAGATCTGTTGCAGAGAGGAAGGGTGTTCGTTGGAACAGGATGTACATAGTGATCATGCTGAGCACGGTGTGACCGAGCTCAGCAAGACGCTCTGCGCCGCCGTGCTCTGTGTTGTCGGGGGGTGATGAGGTGTTTCTGTGAGACTGGCGTGTGAAGACATCGAGGAGGAGATCACCCTCGATGGGGGGGAGTGCTGGGATGTTGTTCATGTCCAAGTCGCGATCGACTCGATAAGAGGTCTCTATTATGTCGTCACGTGCCTCACTCTTTCTTCTTCCTCCTCATGGGTTCAGAGACGCGTCCGCTCATACCAGAGCGTTTCGTCGACGTGCCCTCCCAGCGTCTCTATTATCTCAGTCTCGGCTGTCTACTACAGGTCAGTCCATTCCACACTCGCCCCTTCGCGCCACTCACCTCTCTACAAGGCCATCAAGGCATTCGACATCGTCCAAAGCCTGTTTACTTCGGGTGATCCGAGCTCCTATGCCTATGGCAAAAAGTGGTTCTGTCTCGACTTTGCATATGTCGCCTTCCTCTCCCAGCTCCGAATACCACGCCTCAGCTACAGCAGGGCCATCGTCGCCCTCCAAATCCTCTCGCTCTGGTTTCTCGATGGTTTGTTGTTCGGTGCCATAAGTCTACATCTTGGGTCAAGCGCTCCCACTTCAGGTGGATACCAAGGGATACAAAGTAGCTCTCCTTTTGGTTCCTTCGGGAGCGTGCTCACCTGCTTTGCAGAACGTCCCGACTTGCCTGCAACCCTCGAACAGTTCCGCATCGCCGACGTGTTTTCCTCCTCTGGTCTCCTCTCCCTTTTCTCAGACGCTCCCCGCGGAGATCAACACTTGCTCGGTCAACACACAGTCCGCATGTCACCCATCGGCACCGCACACCTTAACCCGGACGCGCTCACTTTCTGCCTGTCGCCTCCTTCACACTCCGTGCTCATCCCTATTCTCGTTAACAACACCACCCCGGCAAATGTTCGGTACTCTTTTACGCCCTTGACTTACATTGAGGGCCAGTCTGGCACTGGTCGCATAGAGCATATCGAACTCAGCGGAAAAGACCTCAAAGCAATCGAACAGGCTCGACTCGAGGGCCTTCAGTCAGTTCGCGTTCAATCCGCCGACGACGAGTACGAAGATGACGAAGACGAAACTCCATCCCCCTCTGATTCTCGACTACAAAAGACTCAGTCGCTGGCCCATATACGCGTAACCAAACCGGGCACTATCCGTGTAGAGAGAATACTCGATAGCTCTGGCGTGGCTGCTCGACTTGCGTACCCTCCTGAAGTCACGGTTGTCCCATGTCCCACCGCCTACTACACAGACGATTCCATTGCGCAATCAGCCCATGCGGTTCGCTGTCAAGGGGATCCTTCAGGTATTGACCTGACCATCGATATCCGCGGGGTACCGCCTCTCAGCCTCCGCTGGTCAAAGTATATTGATGGGAAAAAGGAGAGCTTCCTCGTTGAAGGCATTGAGGACAGTACCCCAGCATCCCATTCGCATACAGATTCACGCAACATTGCGAGAACGTCTGCAAGAGTACCTCAAATGCTTAAAGTTCCACTTTCGTTCTCAGTGGAATCTTTAGGGAGAGTCACATTTGTTTTGGAGAGTGTCATTGATGGCATGGGTAACATTGTCTCGCTCGATCAAGATACTACCAGTGAAATCCTCCAACGTGAAGTGGCGTTGAATTCGAAGACGGCGTGGTCGCTGAACATTCTTCGACGCCCCGGCATTTCGTTCCGGAACTGTGGTCCAGGAAACCCTGTCTCTTTGCTCATTGGTTCAGACTCAAACCTGTCTCTCCAAGTAACCGATTCAGATCCATTGGATGCTCCGTGGAACGTTGGTGTCAAATTCGACCCATCAGAGGATGGTAAAAGTCGTAGCAAATCTATCAAGCCGTGGCATGACACACTTCAGACCGAGCAATCTTCTCTCAGCTTAAGTGCTAGTGCCGCAGGAGAGTACACAATCCTCGGAATTAAAGGCAAGGTGTGTACCTGATCTCCGCAAAAAGATACATATACTCAAGATCCCACAGTGGTGTGAGGGTGATGTCCTCTCCCCAGAAACGTGTAAGGTCGTAGAAAAACCTATGCCAACGGCCGAGATTGAATGGAAGCGAATTCACGAATGGTCTGTGCGTTTCGTCTGTCCCGTATGACACGCTCATCACTGCCCACAGTTCCGGTGACACTGGCGTTTCAGCTTCCCTCATATTTCACGGGACCCCTCCCTTCCAGGTGTACTATCGCACACAACGAGACAAGGAAGATCCACGTGACCTCTTCAAAGCCTTCACGAGCTCACGGGGTGAACTTACATTGCAACCCGAACATAGCGGTCACTACTTCTATACATTCTTACACCTGAGCGATGCAAATTACAAGAAAATGGAGCTCAAAGGTCCAAGCATCGACCAAATCGTTCACCCCCTAGCGGCTGCCGACTTTGTTCCAACGGCCGGTAATGGACGTTCCAAGCGCACGGTAAACAGCTGTTCTGGGAATATGGTTGACATTGAAGTGGACCTTCGAGTGAGTCCCTAGATGGTTTTCAGGCTGTCACTTGTAAAATATGGTCCCCAGGGAACAGCACCGTGGAATCTAGAGCTGGATATCGTCGGCCCTCGCACTACTGATCGCCTGGAGATTCGCGACATAAAGTCGTCGCCTACGCGTATACAAGTGCCTATCCCCTCTAAAATAGACAAGGAAGGTGGAACCTTTGATGTGGATCTAGGTAAGCCTTGGCGAATCTTGCAACCGAGCTCTCTCACTCGTCATCCCTGAAAGTGAGCGTTGAAGATACTTATGGATGTAAACGTTCCATCTCTGTGCCTGGCGTTTCGGTGAATGTCCGCAGGGTAAAGGTATGTTATTGATTTCTATTCAGTACTGGTTATTTTTACAGTGTTTGCTTAGCCCACGGCCAAATTCTACATCAAGAACGGTATCAGACAGGTTACGATCCTGGAGGACGACGAAACTGAATTGCCTTTGCGGCTTACGGGCGATGGAGTACGTCTACCTCCACAAAGCATTATATGTGATGTTAATGTTGTCAATGCAGCCATGGACGGTCAGGTATCGCCGTACTGAAGAGCCTGAGTCTGTCCAGACTATAAATTTGCGTTCTCCAAACGACTTCATTCGTGTCAAACACAAGGGCTCATACGAACTTCTCGAGGTAGGTATATTCCCCATTGTGAAATACTAGCTTTGACTCATCCTGCCAGGTGTCGGACTCGCAATGTCCGGGCCTTGTCGTCGCCGAAGAATGTAGATATCATGTAGATTGGGTCCCTCGTCCGTCTGCCAGACTGGACCCGCAAACGCCGTCAATATTTGAGACATATAATCGTTCCCATATACTTCCGCCAATTTGCCAAGGTCACGATGACCATGTTGAACTTGACTTGAGAGGTATGTGGACAAACGTTTGCGTTTGATTTGATCTTCAATATCCCCCCCAGGTCGCCCTCCTTTCCAAATCATGTACAACATTGCAATGAAAGACGAATCAGGAGTTGGTACGATCGTGTTGGACCAGCCGACTTTCAGCAGTATTCAGCCACGAACACGTTTCCAACTCCATACGTCTAGTTCTGGGCACAAATACTATGAAGTGAAGCAAGTTGGAGATGCGGCATACCCGCTCCATAAACACAAGAGTGTCGTGATTCCACGCTCAGAGCGGCTCGTCTTTGAGCAAGAAGTCCTTCCTAAGCCCTCTGCAAAGTTCAAGAACGATAATCGCATGTCTTTTTGCCTCAGTGACGTCCTTAGTCCTCGAGATCTAACGTCATCTGACGGTACGATCCTACTCGAGGGTACACCTCCATTCCAGCTCCATCTATCGATCAAAAATCTTGCTGCTAGCAAGATACGGCATGAAACCGTGGAAGTACACGACAAGGTTTGGAAGTTGGATATACCATCGTACTACTTCACATCCATTGGACCCTATCAAGTGACGATCGAAACCGTACACGATTCTTCACAGTGTGAACAGGCAGAACTTGACCCTTTGCGGCGTTCGATCTGGATCGATGTTGCCGAAACGGCTGCTATCATCCCCTTGGAAAAGAAGAAGGATCTCTGCGTGGGTGATGTGACTCAGTTTCAGCTGGAGGGGACACCACCCTGGACAATTGGGTTAGCTGCCATATTCACAACGTTCGCCAACGTTACTTACGGTCCGATAGATACCGAATCAATGGTAAATCCTACACGCAGGAAGCGAAAACGTCGCCATGGTCGATTGTTCAGCAGCGAAGTGGCGAGTTCGTCGTCAATTCTGTTGCTCACCAGCAAAAGATGTGTAAAGCCGCAATTGCCAACCTACGCATGGACATCCACCCCTTACCGTCGGCCCAAGTAGGTCATGGAAAGCGCATATACCAAGACATACATGAAGGTATGGTTGTTACTGCCCTGGGAGGCAACTGAGAGTGTTCACCCTCGCTCGCAGGTGATCAAGCCGAGATTGTGTTCACACTGATTGGCGAACCCCCTTTCACTTTCACATATCAACGTGCAGAGCCCGGTCCCAAGAAGGGAGGCAAGCCTGGAAAGGTCCTCGAGACCCACACTGTCTCGGGCGTTATGGTGCACGAATATTCCGTCTTTTCAGCACTCGAAGGTATACTTGGGCCTACACATGAAATTTCAGTGTATTGACGAATATCTGACAGGCACATGGACAGTGACGTCCATCTCAGACCGTTATTGTCGATATCCATCGTTGCAGGAAGGTCTGGAAAACCCAGGGCGCTGAGGTGTCTTTAGAACATTGCTTGATCCTTGCATTCTCGTGCACTTGTAGCTCTAGGTCGATATTCAATCTACACAGACGTTCACATCTTTTCTTGCGGAACCGAATCAAATGGGATTGCAAAGAGATGACAGTGTTTTCTGCAAGTGTCAACAAAGGCCCAAAATAGCTCTAGACCTGAACAGATGAGATATAGAACCACTTGGAGACTGGAATATCGTTTGAGTTAGCCGACCACATGCAGGCATCAAACTCACTTGAAGGATCAATGGGGGCAGGGGGCTGCCTCGAGTCGAGAGGGATGGTGGTATAGGCAGGGTCGTGAGTCTCAGTCAAGCCGGGGCCCGGAACTGTGAGATTACGACTAGGAAAGTTTGGAGTGAGTCCACGTTTGAGTCGTGACCAAGTTGAGATGAACGCACATCGAAAGGTCATAGGAAGCGGTCTTGGCTGGGGTCTCGCCGACGACGAGGCGGCGCCATGCCTCGTGACACTCGTGGATGATCTCAGTTGCATACTTTTTGTTCTTGGCTTCGCCGGAGAAAGCAAAAGCGTTCTCGCCCTTGCCATCGGGAATCTTGTAGATCCTGTATTCAACCATCAGCAGACGCTTCCCTCGGCCTCGAGGGGAAAAGTGGAAAGCTACCTGAACCACTCGTTGGTAGCCCTGATCAGGCCAGGAAGATGACGCTCGACGTCTTCGATGTCATTGAGTTTTGGAGCGAGGGGGTCATGGATATCGACGACAATGACTTTCCAGTCTGTCTCGCCTTCGTCAAGCAAGGCCATGATCCCGAGGACCTTGACTTGCTTTATCTGACCGGTGTAACCAACCTGCTCGCCGATCTCACAGACATCGAGCGGGTCATTATCACCCTTGGCCTTGGTCTCTGCATGGATGTTGTTCGGGTCCTCCCAGGTCTATCAGAGATCAGCGATGAGCGGCGATAGTGCGCTTGACGTGGAGCCGAGAACGGACCTGAGGGAAAGCGCCGTAGTTCCAAATGTAACCATGGTGGGGGAAGCAATTGCGGACGAAACGCAAGCGTCCCTTTTTGATGTCCTGTTTGATAGGGTTGAAGGCCTCCTCCTTGGAGATTTCCATCTTGGCGTTGGTCCAGCGGGGGACCTCGACGATCATGTTGAGGATGCCATTGTTCCTGTCGGCGAAGAGGGGGATGTCGTGGAAGGGGGACACGACTTGGCCGTTTCGTTCGATGTACACTCTGTGATCTGTATCGGAAAAGATGATCAGTGGCGACAAAGGTTCGCGACGAGGAGATGGCCTCACCGAGAGTGTTGGGTGCACCGACGAGACGAGGGGTGTATTCTGTCGAGCAGCGTGTGAGAGAGAGAAAGAAGGGCCTGGACGGGGAGGGACATACGGGCTGCCATGGAGGCTCTGGATGAGAAATGGCGGAGGTGTTGGGAGAGTCGAAGGGCAGCGATTGATGGACCGGTCATATCCGCAACTCGCACTTGGATTCGATTCGCACGCAATGCAAGCTAATGTACGCCCTGCTACCCGACCGTCTCTCCGTCCGACCCCCTCCGCCTCGAAAACGACCCGTTCAAGTCCAACCGAAGTAGTAGTCGCTCCACATGCCGTCGCACTTCCCCGTTCCATTCCATTCCCTTTCCTCTCACAAACGTCCGCTGAAACACCGTCTGGTTCCCCGTGCTCGTCATCAGGATCGACTTGGATGCATCCCCCGTCGCGGTAAACGGCTGTTGGGAAGTCGAGAGCGACAGTTGTTCGTAGAATGAATCTAGGAGCGTGTGTAGACTCTGCCAATCGCTCAGAGCGGTGCTATACTCGGCGCACACGATGCTCACCTTGTTGATCTCCGACACCATCTGCTGTCGCTCCTGGACCATCGCACCTACCTTGTCATCACCGGCTGCGAGACTGCCTTCAAACAGCAAAGCCGGAAGTACATCCCCACCCCATCGCTCAACTTGTGCCACGAACCGTTCGCAGACCTCGAAAATAGGTCGGAGGATCGCGGCGAGGGTCGGATGGGAAAGCAAGCATCCTGTCACGAGACGCTCTAAATATGTAGTATGGAGGTTTCGAAGCGTCGTAAAGTCGAGATATGTCCGATCAGTGTTCGTTCCCGCATCAACGCCGCCGCCGTTCTGTGAAGTCTTCCGACCAACGCTCTCAGATCGTGTACGCTGAGGTTTGTTCAGTAGCTCCCTGAACCGCCTAAACTCTTCGTCGACAACGTCCACCATAACGTAGCCCAACAGACTGTCAAGAAACCATCCCATGTCCCTCACGACTCCCCAACCACAACGAAGCAATTGTTTTCGCACCTCGAGGTCTTCTGTAGTGCCACCCTCCCCGAGGCCCGTCCATCTGCGTCGAGCTCGCTGAGCGTTGGACAGCGACGTCCAGCACGTATGAATGCGAGTGTGCGTTTTGCGCAATGACGATAGATAGTTGAACAATGCGGAGTAAATCTGCAGATCCGAAGGGTGGAGAAAAAGGTCAAGAGGCCAGGCTACATTATACGTGAGAACGAGAGTGGTTCCGAGAAGGAGGTCATCAAAAGAAGTGATCTCCCCAAGATTACTGGTCGTTGATGATGAAAGCACCTTGTCACTGAGAGAAGGGAGCAAGGGCCGAATTGGCCCAGAGGGCATTTGAAATTTAAGGTGCAACAGGGACGGGTCGTGTTGAGCTGTCGTCCCCAGAGATGCTCTGAGGAGGGCAAGGTTCAGATCCTGTTCCTTGATCATAGAAGTGCTGCCAGAACGCGTGGTTAAGCGGGATATTTTGAGGTGTTCGATGTCTCGTATGAGGGCTAGACTAAATTCCCCGTTGCGCAAAAGGAAGTAGTTTGCTCTGCGGAAAGTGAGCACTAATGCGATCCCGAGTTATCGTGCACTTACAGTGACACGACGGATTCTTCTACGTCCTTGCGTGTAAGGACATTGAGCCATAGCCATTCGCTGACGTTCGTCCGGATTTGAGAAATGATCAGGTCAAATCTGTACTGGTCTTCAGGGAGTACGGTGTCCAGCAAGTTGGCATGCTGTAGGGCCTGTTCTCGTGGAATCTGGCTTTCCCATTTCTTCTTTTTTACCGTTGCGATGGCTCGCCCGACATAGACGATGGATTCGCGTGACTGATGAGATATGCACGAGGGCATCGAGCCTTCAAGGAGTGCATAGTTGCCCGATGCCAGAGGATCGACGGGTGATAGAGACCCGTGGACCAAGAACGCAGCCAGCTGCCCGCGCCACGTGCGTTGAACCGCGACTGCCAGTGAAGACATGATCTGGGAGATGCGATGTACGCCCGTCTTTGAACGGGTGAGCAGCATGTCGATGAGTGGACCGGGCTGCCACTGGTCTTCACACTCGAGCTGTATCATCAAGGACTCGAGTGCGGCGAGCGGCGCGTCCCATTCTGCAAAGGTAGCACGCACCGCGGCGAGTGGGACGAAAAATCCCTGGCCGACGAGCTCCGGGTCACGGCGGAGTATTTTAGCCTCGGTGTCTACGACCAGACTCTCATAGTCGTCTTTGAGAATCTGGTTGAGTGTTGCGCACAACGCACAGATGTATCTTGAACGCGATCGCGAAAGCGATTCACAAGCTTTTTTGATTTTACGGTATCGAAGAGCGATCTGGCCGAGCACTTGGAGACATTGTTCCTCGCCAGGGTGTAGGAGGGGACGCAAGGCGGGATGTAAGTTATGGTCGGAGGTGAATAGGGCTGAGGAATGGCCGGCGAGGACGAGGAGGACCTCTGCAATCATTGAAGACGATAGTGACGACACTTTATCACAGCCACCACCGGGGACGGAATCCGACAGTGACCAGGACGACGTCGTCTCTCCATGTCCACCACCAACCTTCAGACCCTCCAACGACAGCCAGGCAAGGGAATACAGGTCCAACTCGATCTGGACGACGCGTTCGCCAATGGCGACGATCAGCCCTTCGAGTTCAGTTCCGCAGCCGTTCGCAAGCATCTTGCTGAGCAAGAACACTGGGTCACCGTGGATGAGGCGACGGTGACCAGCTCGATGCACGAACTCGACACCTCGGTATCAACGCTTCACCTGGACGGCAGCGCCTCCGGTACCAAGTCGGATTCAGCCAGCTCTGCGTCCTGCGACTCGCAGTTCCATACACCCTTCGAGCAAGAGTCACCACACGAACTATCAGCTATCCCATTATCAGAACCCGAGAAACAGGCAGACCATCACCCCGACGTGTTTCACGAAAAAGGCCACAACAGGGAGGAACCCGCTCACCCGACGGTGCACATCGATGTCTCTAAACCGCCATCAAGCCGCGTTTTTGTCACAACACAGATCGAGGACAGTACTGCAGCATCTGGTAGGGCACATTATATCGAAGCCCCCAGTCCTGCACCATCAGCACTGGATTTGCCAGCGATGGCCGCTTCCTCGTTTCCAAATCCCCAGGTGTCGGTCCCGCCACCTCAAAGTCACAGACCGTCTCGTTCAACCGGACCAACTGCATTTCAGAAGGTGGTAAGCAAAACGCGACCACACTTTCTTCCCCCAAAGAATCCGCAAGAAGACCTAAGACACCTCGCTGATTGGGAAGCCATGATGAATCAGAGTCGGGCGGCAGGTGACCCGTTTCAACTCGCCATTCTGTCTTCACACTGAAGCGGGGTCTGCAGAAGAAAAACGGCGAAAGGCTCTACAAGAACGCAGGTTAGCTCGCGAGCTCCAAATCGAGCAATCCATTCATGTATGGGAGAAGGTGATAGTCCCTGACTGGCGTGTCGTATATCGAGATCCTGGCCTTCGCAAGCTATGGTGGAATGGCATTCCTGCAAAATGGCGCGCCTCAATGTGGGAGCGTGCCGCAGGCAATGCATTGACCCTGAGCAAAGGTACATCAGTCGTCAAAGTATAATAATGCTGACCCGATTCATGGAATCTTTAGATAATTACCGCACTTGTCTCGCACGTGCAAAAAGGGCCCTATCTTCAGGTGTCTTCCCTGGAAAAATACTTGAAGCGATCGAAGAAGATATAGTTGTCACACTCCCTGCTCTCCATATTTTTCACCCAGAGAGTGGCCCTCTCTACCAAGACTTGAAGGATATGCTTTGCGCATGGGTTGTCTCGCGTGCGGATGAAGGCTTGGGATATACCCCTGGAACATCAAGGATAGCTGCTATGATCCTTATCAACATGTCCGCACCACAAGGCTTCGTAGTTATGAGAAATCTACTAGAAAGACATTGTTTGAGATCCTTTTATGGGGACACGAGCACAAAGGAAGATGTGAGTCAGATTAACGGGAAATGACACAGTCTGACTGAACCACAGCATCCAGGTTGAGGCATATTATCGGTGAGAATTCCATGATACCGCGCTTTGTGCGATGTCTAACCTGGGGAGCAGGATTTTTGACACTTTGCTAGCAGACAGTATGCCAAAGAGTGAGTGATATCTTTTTGTGCATACGTGCGATGGCGATTGAAAGGTTTACCTGAACTCAGTATACTTCAACTTCAAACAGCACCAGATATCACCAGCTGCATATCTCCCTAGCTGGCTGATACCATTATTTCTGGATCATCTGCCATTCGAGGCATGCGCCAGATTATGGGATGTAGTGATGCTTGAGGGCGATTCGTTTCTGTTCCGCGCGGCACTCGCTGTTCTAGCAGTTTTAGAACCTCGACTTTTTTTCCCAGAGCGACAAGAACTCCTTGACCTTCTCAAGTGAGTCAAGCTGCAAGTTTAACATTGCATACTAACTAGGATGTGTTGCGCGGTCTCAGGGGCGAAAATAGAGCCGCCATTGAGGTGGCTCGGCGTGACGGCCGTGCTCTTGACGGCGGAAAATACGAGATATATGGAGTTGATGAGGGGACGCTCTGGGATCAAATTGAAAGCATGGGTGAATGGTGGAGGGAGACGACGTGGAGGAGATTGACACAACGTGAATTACCGGACTTATAGCTACGTGTTGCACAAATCAGCGAATGGATTGAAGTTGTCACCCTACACTATCTTCATCATCCTCTATCGCGGTTTTGTACAGTGCATACATCTTTCTTCGATTTGTATCTCTGGTGTCCTCGGCGCTCGCAACGGCGAACAGCTTTTGCAAAATAGCTCTTCGTAATGCGCTGTGGAGCATTGGACCGTCTGTATAAGGTACGTCTGCACAGGCATTTGAGAGGACTGTGGGATACTCGAGGCCGGATACTCGCGCCCGTTTGTGAGACTTTGACATTCGTGGCCGCAATCCGGCAAGTAATGGCCTAAACAACAATTCTTCAATATGCTTATACGTCGTGTTTGTCGGTGTATGAGCGGCCAAGGATATAAAAGGGGACAATAATGCGATGATGGGGACAGGGACGGGTGAGTCGGAAGCGGACAGGGCCTTTTCTAGTTCTTCTAGATATATTTCTCCCAGATGGGAGGTAAGACCGACTGGCACGCGTACATCGGTAGGGCTGGGGTAAGATCTCAATTAACTGGAAGAAGGTTCTGGAAAGAGAATTTACCAGAGTGGACCACCTGTATTTGTAAGTATGAAGGTATACTCCCGAAGAGTAGAGGGGTCCCATTGAGCTCGTATGAGGAGCCTGAAGGAGGCATTGAGAAAACGCCGGACGAACATGTAGTACTTGTCCATTCTTGGAGAATATTGAGCGGCGAGTAGGATAGGGAACGCGTGTGGTACGTACCGTAGACGGTCTATTCCGTTCCATTCCCTAACTGTGGTGATCCAGAAGCCCTTGAGGAAACTTAGTGAAGACGGAACGCTGGTGATCGTCAGGAGAAGCTCGGCCAACTCCCGGGCGAGGTCCTGTTGTATGCGAGGTTTGTCGGACATCCAAAAACCTGAGACAGACGTGAGGCAACTGGCGAGGGATGAGAAACGAGGACTTGCAGTAGAACAATCCTTTCCACAACTTGGCGATCTCGATTTCTGGGAGGGCATTGTTTTCGGGATTAGAGAGGAACAAGGTGAGGTGTTTGACTGCCTTGTCCCTTGTCTTCTTGTCTATCAAAAGCCGTTAAGAAAAGAGACGAGAAAAGAACAAAAAGACACACCGGACGATGCAAGATATTTGCCCAGCGGCGGGGGCGACGAGGTCATGTCTGCTCTCGATCGGATCGGATTGCGGAAGTGAAGAGGATAGCTTTGGTCACGTGCCCGTATTCCACGTGACACGCGCAAGCTCCTAGCGGAGTTTCAAAACTAACCGAGAGGCCCGCCGATGAAAGTGAAGCTGGATTGCGAACGATGAAAGGACCCATCACCTGCCATGGTCAGCCCCTCTCGTCATCGTCGCCGTCGACCGTGCTCACTGACAACGACAGTCCTCGACGTTTCCCTTGGAAAGCCCGCTGAGGGTGTCCACGTCAACCTCCAGGTTTATCGCGATAGCGGTGATTTCGGCATGTTCGATCCTGTCTCTCAACAGTTCAGTCCATCCTCTCTCTCGGGATCCATCGTTGACCATTCTGCTCTTCAGTGTCACCGACGCCGACGGTCGTTGCATGACCCTCCTTCCCCCACGCGACTCCGAGGGCGCGAAACAACCGCCTCATCTCCAGATCGCCGCTGGGATATACAAGGTCGTATTCAAGCCACAAGAGTATTTTGAAAGGACTGGGAGAAAGTGTTTTTATCCCTGGGTCGAGGTCATCAAACTCAGCGGATACATGTCTCTTCCTTGCTCATTCATCATCCCACAGATCCCCTTCCGAGTCGAAAATCCAGACGAGCATCACCACATTCCCCTCCTAATTAGCCCGTACTCATTCACCACATATAGGGGTAGCTAATTCATAGCCTCAATTATACCCAATACAGAGTCCTCTCTTGTATACCCAGCATCAAAGTGTGATCTAGCGTGTGCCGTGGTGGACGCGGCTACCGTAATCGTTCTTGAATGCGCAAGCGCTATTGTACGAGTACTCTCGCGTATTGCACACCCCTGATATGTACCCCCCGCATGGAAGACTTGACGTTCTGGACGAACATGTCCCGATTCTTTCGCAGCTCTTCCGCAGCCTCTGCAGCATCGTTAACAATCGAAACGACGTAGACTGACCACCACCTCCTACCTTTGTTCAATGGGTCGTCGGCGTTCGGCTCCAGGAACAGATACTGTAGTCCGACCATCACCGAGTTCAGATTCAACACTGGCTTCCAGTCTTCTCGAAGAATGTTCAAGCAAACGTTGCCCTCTAAATCTACGTTGGGATGATATATCTTGATGACGATCAGTACTTCGTGAGCCGAATACACTGGGAAACGCGTACAGTCTGCGTGCACTTGACCTTTGGTGGCTCGTGGGGGTAGTTATTGTTAATCGTAAACGAGAAAACGAACGCGCCGCCACGATACATCCCTGTATTGAATGGCAGTAAACGTCAGAGCTAGAGAGGACACATGATCCCAAACCTTCATCGGGGGTGATGGTGAGCGTGAAGTTGAGGAGATCAACTGGGTCGGGGAAATAGGTCTTCATCGTCGGCGGTAGGTCAAGCTCGGTCAGGTCTGGCACATTGGCGAGGTCCACAAAGCATCCAGGATGACCATTGGGAGTGGCTGGACAAACCTTTCTGTACGCGTATCTGTGCGGCGCTGGTCTTTGGCTTCTTCTTCGCCGCCGCGTCCTCGTTCTTCTTCATGCTAAGGATCTGTGCGAACAGATCAGTCATAGGGATGGTCTATGGCAGCTGTGCAGACCTTCAACATGGCGAGCTATTCGCTGGGAGGTGGTGGGGTGAGGGTAGAAATGTGGCGGCATGTGCCGAGGGGACGGACCACATGGGGCACCATTGGCGATGTTACCGATGGCCCGATCCAACATGTCCAGTCTATCAGAGACGCTGCCAGTCATCGACCTCGACCTCTTTCTCTCACAGCACGACAGCTCCGAGAGAGTCCAGCAAGAATGCAAAAAGGTACACACTCCGAGCTCCAAGTTCCCCTCTGAGCTTACAAGCGCACGTCCCTGCTAGGCTGCCGACGCCCTGATAACGTACGGGGCTCTCCTCGTTCACGACTCTCGCGTGTCAGAAGAAGACAATATTGTCTTCCTCGATCTCGTCGAGGACTATTTTGCACAACCACTCCAGGAACTCAGGAGGGACGAGCACCCTGAGATTTCATATCAGGTCGGGGTTACCCTCGAGAACACCGAGAAGCCAAAGTGTGCCTTTCACCAGCCCTGCCTCGACATCATCGCCCGCCTCGATCCTACCGAGAGACCCTTGGACATCTCCGGTCACCATCCAGATCCAAAATGTCGTTTCTTTTGGAAGATGGGCACCCCGCCTCCATACGAGACACAATATCCGGCACTAAATGCGCCGAACGTTATTCCTCAAGCCCCTGTCTTCAAGGACGTCTGGCAGCCCACCATGGAGAAGTGGGGCAGGTCCATGAAGGATGCGTACGGAACTCTCTTTCCATACCCAATGTCGCTCATGTGCGTCTTCCGTCAAGCGTCGAGAATATCGCGGAGATGACGGCGATTGGCCTTGGACTCCCTCGAGATACTATCAAGGAGGCGGGAAAATACGGGCAAGGGTATATCCATCCTTTGCAAGACCACACCTTGACCGTATCCGCACAGACCACATTTACTTGGTCCAACCGCTTCTGATCTCACTAAATACGGCGAGAAAGATACCATTTTGGCAGGCTTTCATACCGATCTCAATTGCCTCACTATCCACGGTCGCTCGCGATACCCAGGCCTCCATATTTGGGCACGCAATACTGGAAAGCGCATTCCGGTCAGATTTCCGCCAACTGGACGCTTTCTTCTCGTACAAGCAGGAAAGCAGATCGAGCATCTCACTGGAGGTCTTGTCAAGGCTGGCTTCCATGAAGTGGTCGTGAATGAAGCGACCGTCGATGTGAGTCGTGTGCGGACACATGATTTCTATGCTTGACACGCATCCTTTCCAGACTATTGCGAAACGCAAGCTTAGCCACCCAGATCGGCCTCTTATCAGAATCTCATCGACCTTCTTCTGGCACCTCTCTTCCGATTACGATCTCTCTCCTCTGCCGACATTGATAGAGCGCGCAGAAACATTTGAAGTGGTGCCTGACGCAGAAATCGCGAGGTCGTATCCCCCTATGAAAGTAGGACAACAAGTTCAGAAGTAGGTGTACTGTGCTCTTCGCCAAAGCTTTCGACTGAGAAAGTATTGCAGCGAACTCAAACACATAGCCCTCATGGCCTGATGACGACCAACCCCCGTCATGGGTAGTACCATGTTCCTCACTCGTAGCTTCTCGTGTGTGGTTGAAGTTGAATTCAATTATCATTAGCGTATGCGACGAGTTGGAAAGATACAATTATTTTCCACGGGGAATCGCAACCCCGAAAACGCGAAGGATACTTTGAAGCTTCACTGTCATCTCGTCCCATTCTGCCTGAGGGTCTGAGAGTGCTGTAATAGCACCACCGGCACCCATAACCCACTCTTCTACGTGAGAATCGGTGGTTGACTCTGCGGTCTTTGGGGAGGAAGG
>QGOH01008184.1:0-31677 GCA_003313155.1 Boletus sp. MG95
GAGGGGGGGAGGGAGGAGGAGCGGTGATGGAGATCATCAAAGTCGAACAAGCCGCACTGACGATACGCAACTCCGGGCCCGATCCCCGGTCCCCGATCCAAGTCTGTTTACATAACGGGTTATTTAATACAAATCCATCTTGTCGTCGGATCGCGCGACGAACGGGATGCTCTGTGCCTCGGCCTGTTCCCGACGACGTCTCTCCTTGTCCAAAAACCTGCACAGTGCCTCGAGAGTGTCCCTCCCGCTGAACACCCGGAACGCCGACCTCTGGTCCCCGCCCAGCGACTGCCATCACCCCCATCAGCACCGCGCGAACCAACCAAAGCTCGACTTACTTCTGGTGCACGGTCCGAAAACCGGCTCAGTCCCATCCGTCGCGCAGCTGGAACACCAGTCGCGGTCAGATGGCTCAATCTTGGTGCATTCCGTAGCAGATGGTGTAGTGCCTTGAGTGAGACCCGGTCGCAGTACGACAGATGGAGCCGCTCCAGCGACCGTGCGTGGTCCCCAAGTTGGTAGATCGCGTTGTCAGTCAGCTTCGGTACCCGGACCAACACCAACCGGTGAAGATTCTCCAGCCCTGCCAACTCAAACACCGACATGTCTGTCAACAGTCGACAGACTGTCCAACGTCAGTACACAACCCCATCCCAACAACAGTGCGTCCTCACATGCAAGATCCACCGATCGAAGTCCTACACACGCTCGCGCCAGCTTCACGATCCCGGCATCCGTCACTTGCCACACATGTGCTAGCGTCAATGCCCCCAACTGCACCCCAAGCTTGCAGATGTTCTCCACACTCCGGTCCGTCAGGTTCGTACACCCTGCCAACGACAACGTATGCAGCGACGGCGCGTGCACGAGCACCCCTTCAATCCCCTCGTCCGTGAGCTTCGTACAATAACTGAGATCCAGAACCCGTAGGTCTACTGCAGTGTGCCGTAGTATCAGCGCGGGTAGTCCGTCTAGCCATGTCGACGGCCGGTGTGGCAGTGGCTTGTCACATCCCGTCGCTGGCTTCCCTCCCTTCTTGATTGGGCATGGAAGTGCCTTGTCTGTCAACAGCGGACAACGTGCAAGCCTCAACACTCGCAGCTTCCGAGAGTACGTCCAAATGTCCCGGACAGACACCGCCGATAAGAGCGGCTCGTCGCATAGCTCCAATTCGACCAGCCTTGAAAACGTCTTCGCTATCCCAGACACAGTAGGGTCCGTTAACACCACACCGCTCAGCTGTAGCCACTGCAGCGGTGGCGCTTGCGACACCAGCTCGTTGATGGCGACATCCGAGACATACTTGCATCCCGTCAGGTCCATTCCACGAATGTTCGGGTTATCCCTCGCTAGCCGAACGATCGTCTTGTCTGATGTGTCTGGCACTCCCGAGAGTACGACAGACTCGAGGCGTCGACAAAACGTCATTTCCGGAGTGACCCATTCATCCTTGATTCCACACTTCGGGTCGCGTATCACTAGATGTTTGACTAACCGTCGTTCTGTTTCGGTCTCGGGAAGGCGGTCAATGAGGCGTTCCATATCTTCAAAGTCGAATTGATCCATAGTGGGCGTGCTGTTGTCGTGGTCCGGTCGCAAGTGGGTGATAGTTCAATGCTGTGTGGCCAATTTGAGGGATCGATATGGGTCCAGTCCTGTACAGTGTAGACTGTTCGTCGAACCATTTGTTCGGCAGTTTGCGGGACTCATCTCGTTCCTCCACCAAATGGCATCCACCACCTCGAGCTCGTCAACTATAACGGCGGCAAAGCACTCGAACCCCCCACCAATTCGCCCTCCATCGAGTCCTCCGCGGCGCATCCCAGTCACACCTGCGGTCCTGAGGTCCATCTTTGCTTCTTCTCGGACACCTCATGAGGAAAGGAGTATTTCCCGGGTCGCTTTCTTCAGGTACCTATCCCGACCCTGACGCTCGGAATTTTGTGATGCATCCCCACCAGGTTTTCAGGGTTTTTGTTGAGTTGTGTTGGTATCAGTCTTGCTGCAGCAAGGGGCTGGGGGATCAAAAGTGGCACCGGTCTGCTGGGAGTAGTCTGAGGTTGGTTGCATGTCTTGTAATCATCCCTGCTCGAGGTAACCGAATGACTAGTGACATGTCGTGCTGCATTATGAAACAAAGAACTAAGTATATTTCAAGTCACCCCTCGTCGTCCAACGATCCAGTACTCTCTTTGTCCTGGGTACTCTCCGGGCTTTCAACTTCAGGAACCGTCCTTGGAAATGCATTGCTAGTACTGGAATCCGGATCAAGAACCCCATCTTGATCATCCACGCTCGCAGCGCTGGTGACCTTGCGCCGTCGTGTTGACGATGCAGGCGGTAAATGGGCCTTCTTGACGCGAAGAATGTCCATAATCTCTATAGAAACGGTGAACAGTGCGACAAACTCGGCGAATCGATACCACAAACCCTGATGGGTCATTTCCTCGTATCCTTTGATACTGCGCTTCATTGTCAACCATCTCCGTTGTAATGAATGTGCGCTCCACAAGTTCCAGTCGGAATCAGGAAGCGTTTTCCAGTCAATTTCTGTGTCGTCTCGGACTTTGAGCGAATCGACTCTGCCGTCATAGTGTTGGGAGCGTAGTTCTGCATGATACTGGTGCAAACACCCACTTGTGAACCAGGATGTAGGCATCCTGCGGGCTCCAGCGCGGTTTCTGCCCTTCATTTTTGACCGTCTTGCTGAGGGAGTCCGTCCTACGGAGCGAGATAAGTGTGTTGGAATCCAGGTGAAGAGGGACACCACCATTTAATCCGACATTGCTGTCTCCCTCGTCGATTGCCCATTTTTTCACTGACGATTCCCCAGAAGACATCATTATCAAAGTCTTTGCCTTGGTTGACAGTCATCTCCGTCACAATCTTCGTGAGCTCCCCCTCCTCTTCCTTGCTCCACGGACCGGTGACGCGGACTTCACGGTTTGCGATATGATTACGATAACGATCCCGACAGTCTGATGACATCCGTCCTACAATTTCGCTGACCTTTTCCCATTGCTGACCGAGATCGGTGACTGCTCTGGTGTACCGAAATGCTATGAGCGATGCGGCATTATTGCGGGAGAATGGCTAGTGACGCACTGCCTCAGCAAGTTGTCCTCCTCTGGCATCCATCTGCCTTGTTGCTTCTTCGGGTGGAATGCCCTTCGGACATGGTGATAGACGGCAATGATCGGGCGTTGCGGAATTGCGGCAGCTACGACAGACGTGAGGAGGGAATTGGAACAGCCACTGGATGAACGTACTTATTTCCGACCAGAAGGCGTTTTCCTTGCCCTTTTCGTTTTTCTGAAAGATTATCTCCAGAATCTGCTCGTCTGCGAGTCCTCTGGACTGCATATAACACATCAACAGCTGTTCATAGCAAAGCTCGGAAACCACGCACTGTCTTGAATGCTTCTATCGCGTTTTTTAGTTGTTGCTCCTCTATCGCAGAAAATTTGCCTTTCTTGTACACGAGACCTGGACCAACATTCAGGAACAGACCGTCGTTGGCAACACTGATTTACCTTGCGTCTTGACCAACTCGGCTAGCTTACTCGCATTCATCCACCTGTTGGCAAGCATATGCGCATGCTCGGGATTGGTCTGTTCCGGTCCAGGGAGACTCATGTTCAACACACGCTTATGTGATGATTTCGTTGACTTTGGTATGGAAGATAGAACGGGACCCGTGGGCGTGGACGGCAAATCCACTTGGGGCTGTGAGCGAACGATTGTAGTTGCTGGAAGAGGAGGGAGGGGAGCCACAAATGCAGGAGGATTGTTGGCGGATGCACTGGTAGCAGCAGCATCGCCCAACGACTTGAGGACACTCGCGATCTTGGACATATCCATGTCTTGAAGGGCACGAATGATGTCATCATTGGACGCGAAGTGAAAGTCGGGGAGTGGACCACCTAGAGCAGGGAAAACGGGATGACCTTGCGGAGACGGTTGACCAAACTGAGAAGGATCGTGGAAGCCAAAGTGGACCGGAGGATATTGGATGTAATGAGAAGGTTGGTCTGGCAGGATCTGTTGATCTTGGTACGGAGGGGTGGGTTGGAAGGGCACGATTTCCATGCGCTGCGCGTCTGAGGTCGCAGAAGCTGCAGCGACCACCGCATTCAGGAACGCGGCAGACGAGGCGTGTTGACTGTCGACCGAGATGTCCTGCTGGTCGCTCTCGCCGGGGGGTGAATGAGCCACCTCCTTGACCTTTCCCTTGTCCTTCTTGGATGGCTCCTTCGGAGCTTGGGATGGGGTTGATTGGCTGACTAGCGCGTTGTCTGTACCATCGGGAGAGCAGATAGATTTCTTCTTCTGTTTCTTCTTGTCGGGGGGGTCCAGCTCTGCATCCTCTGTGCTGTCGTTGCAGGCACGTCTCTTCTTGGATGTTCTATGGGACTGGGACTGGGTGAAGGGGTTGTTGGCTTCACCGACGGCGAGTTGAAGCGCGCGCTGTATGTCGGAGGTCAGGCTGGTCATGCTGGATATTTAGGGTGGGCCAGCGATGAGGATGAGGGCAAGCTCAAAAAACAGGAAGAACTCAGGAGATCCCTTCTCCGAATAATTCCCAAATAAGTCTAAGAACCGGGTCACGCTCCAGTCGCACCTCCGGTCACGCGTCCTCCTCGTCAAAGTACCGCTCTTCCTCTCTGTCGTCCCCGACGTCGTATTGCTCGCTCCAGTCCACCAACTCGTAGTCAGCCCCCTGCAGACGTTCGTCATCGTCGGCCACTGTTCGCTCATTCGCAGCGCTCACCTCTAGCATACCATAAATGAACAACTCTCTTATCCGTCTCTCAAACGTCGCCTGCTCTTCTTCCGGTGATTCCTCCACCTCCAGACCCCCTTGATCGCTCAACTCGCTTTCGCTATCCTCCTCGGGTACAAACTCCTCGCTTGCTCGTTGGCGTCTGACTTGACGTATTCTTTCCGCTTCTCTCTCCTCTTCGTAATCGGCTAGCAGCGTCCCAAGCTTTCCCACCTGTTGTGCACCACCCCCCAAGAACCCTTTTTCTGCCCACTCTCTTTCCTCCTGGCCTGCTTCTCGTCCACAGCGTCCCCGACCAGACCAGAGATGCGGCCACCGATCTGTTGCTTCTGCAAATGCCAGCTGTTTTGGCTTCGTTTCCGTGTATGCGAGTCTCCGGTTTCTTATCTCTGCTATCACGCTCCGCTGTTTCGGCGTCGTAACGGATGAAAAGCCGACAATCAAATGCGGTGGTAGCATGTGTAGATGTTTTTGTAAAAACTCGATGGGCGATGAGCCTGGCCGTGGTTCGTATCCAGGTGGAAGGCCAATGTATGACAGTATCGCAGATTCTCGGAGCTCCCTTTCCTTGTCCTCGTCCATGTTCAATGTTCAGCGAGTCTAACAAGTACAAACAACCTTTTTGAGCCCCTCGACCACCTTCCCACTCAACCATGGCTGCTTCAGGTGTTTTTTCATGTCGGTGGGACTGGTGCCGCTCCTCTTTCCCCAGCATCGACGCTCTCGATATCCATGTTAGACATGACCACGTCTGGCCGATGAAACCCATGCGAAAGGCAGAGATTGCACTCATGAGAAGAATGGACCTCCAGAGTCTCCATAGCTCACCAAACACAGACTCAAGTATCATCTCAAGAGGTATCTCATCCCCATCCACTCGGTCAGGGCCCCTAGACTAGTATGACCCCAGGACTGGTTGCTGGTGTGTCACGGAGCAAGACACCACCACCGGCCGTACCCCCGGCATCGACCACCAAAACACACGAACGTCCGGAAGATGAAGAGTTCGATACATTTGCACAGCTGTCTTCCCCTCATACAATCCGTTCTCCCCAAAGGTTGCCCGCTTCGCCGGCCTTTGAAGGTTTGATCAGGCAAGATGGGCATTCCGGACTCTCTGCAGCTGTCGAGACGTTCGAGCGAACACATGATCACAGGACAAACCAGCATCTTCGTGTACCTCCTCACCAACGCTCCCCCACGCATCGTCCAATTTCACAGTCTTCGGGCTCCTCGCAAGAGGTAGTCGAACAGCAGCTCACGCAAGAAGACGATGTGGGCTCTCAGCCTCTACTTCCATCTGAGCCGCCAATAGAGAATGATCCCATCGACACCGAGCTCAGATGGCCCACAGATGATGAATTAGATGCGCCCGCCACGGAAGAAATGCGGCACGCAGAGCACCCTGTATCACAGCAAAATTACCGTCCAGGTGGCTCCCCTGATTCAGCCAGAGGCCAAAATTTCCGTTGTGGATCCTTGAATGTGCCTCTCGGCGTGAACGTCTACAGTGCTAGCCCCCCAAGCAGTTCCCAGGCTCTTCGTACTTCGCAGGGATCTCACAGCCCAAGCCAACCATTCGTCTTGCAGACCCAGGCACCTTACTCTAGCCAGCCTGGTTGGAGTCAGACTCAGTGACGCCGCTGTTGTGGGTTCAACTGTGGAGGAAAGCAGATGATCATTTGGATCAAACGTCGGATGTCGTACAGTTGGGCACCGTAACTTGTAGTTGTCGGCCGTCCTGTTATAGCTACCAGGCAAACACTTGTTATTCACAATGAACGTGGCGACCCCAGAAGTACACCCGGACAAAGAGAAGAATTCTGCAGTCACAGGAGACGCACTCCTCATCGTCTTCATTCACGGGTGCGACCCTGAATGACACGTAGACAGAATGGAGCATCAAGCTCACTAGAACTTCAATCTAGGTTCAAAGGAACGGAATCAACTTTCGAGAACTTCCCCTCGAGACTCCAGCACGTCTTATCGGAAAGTGAGGGAAATCTTCCCGTCGAATGTGTTGTCTTTCCTGCCTATGAGGTCAATATCCATCACATCGCCGTCAGACGAGATCATTGACGTTGTGAATCAGACTAAAGGGGAACTGGTTGGTATTTTCCACCCCCGCCCGTGAACATCGCCCAGCATACCACTTCTCTCTCCAGAACGCAGCCGTCGTGCGGCTCGCAGATTGGCTCACGACGCTGACCGTCCAAAAAGAGGTCGCCAATGGTGGCGGCGCTGGAAGAGTGAAGATCGTCCTATGTGGACATAGGTGAGCCAGTATCCCCTGGTCGGTCGCAACGTGATGTGTACAGTCGGTCTGACTGGTAACGTGTCCTCAGCATGGGTGGGCTGCTAGCGTCAGACACTTTGTTGGAGTTCATCAAATCACGGCCTGATCGAAACGCGCCGCTATGGCCCAGGATCATAGCCTGCATCGCGTTCGACACTCCAGTCAGCCGCTTTGCAGATCTTCGTTGGTTGTACATGGATGACCCCCTCGTATCTAGTACCTTGGGATACATCCATTCGTGTTCAAGAGCGGTGCTACTCGCGCTGTAGAGTACGCGAGTGTAGCTCGGGACATCGTCACCGACGTGTACTCGCTCTTCAAAGGGGCCGAGCGTCCGACCGCCGCACCCAATCCTGACCTGCAGAAAATCACAACAGGAACTTCGGAGGCCTCGTCAGCGCCGGCATGGGCCAAATGGGCACCGGCAGCATATGCAGTCGGGGGTGCCGCCATTGCAGGCGCAACTGCAGGAGCTGCATACATGCGACGGGACGATATCGCGTCTGGATACACCTGGGCTTCCGATCACATGAAGTTCGTCGGCAACTTATGGGATGAGAAAACCATGCGCGAACGCCTGGAGAGCCTCCTCGCTGCACATGCAGATCATGGAATAGTCTTCAAGACGTAAGCACGGGCTCGAGATCATGTGTGTCACTGGCTGATCCTTGCCCAGATTTTATGTCTTTTTACCAGCATCCCCTCCCGCTCATCGAAACCCAAGAACGTTTGTGGTGTTACCCTCTCGGTCATCACCCGCCTTTGCCCATTATGTTCCATCACCGAACTGCGTCGTTAAAGATGAAGTTCAAGCACACATGGGAATGTTCACAGCAGGGAACAATGATGGATATTACCAACTGGGTTTGCAGACGACTCAAGTCATCCGCGAAGCGCTCGAATTAGTGAAACAGAGTACGTACACAAAGCAAATTTCTAAGCCTGATCCTGCAGGAGATGCCAAGTAAAAGAAATAGTTATATTTCAGTCATATATTACTGCAGGTGGGCTATCATTGTTTGAATGATAATTGCATGGCGTACGCGTCTTCTCCATCAGCATCTTGAGAGCATCTTAGCTTCCCCGAAACGAGGTAGAGAGCAACAGACGTACAGTATTTTTCTTCAATACTTTTGACGGTGAAACCCAACGTATCGCGGTAGAGGCTAAGAGCTGCACGGTTCGATTTTCGGACATGAAGGGACACGTAGGTGGCCTTGTAGTTCGTTGCCATGGCCTCTTCTACAGATGCGAGGGTCAGATCCAGCAGGCGATATTCTAGTAGAGATGGACATACGAGATTGCAACATTAGTTTTCTGGCTAGTCCCAGTCGTCGGTACGACCGTAGGACGGATATCGAGGTGACGTGACCGTGAGCAGGCGCAGAGGGTGGCGAACCATCTTGAGGTTCTTCAGTTTCTTCCCTGCGGATGGAAATCAGAAGGGTGAACACATCGTGACCAATGGCAGGTATACATCTTTGCCAGGATATATCCGACTATGCGTCCTTTGTGATCTTCCGCAACATACGATAAAGATGGCCAAGTCATAGCATGATACAGGTCTGCGGGGGTGAGGGTACGCTTGTATGCAGGGAAACGGCGATATTGGCGTACAGTACTTCATCGTGTAGTTTTCTGGTAGGTTGTGCAAATTGCATGCTTGCATTCCCTGGAGATCTTCTATCTAGTTAGCCGTGAGTAGCGTAGACACCCGAATTCCTCGACGCGTACCCTCGCGACACGAATGTTCATGATTGACTCGAAGGCGAGGATCAGCGAACCAAGACTCCGATAAGTTATCCGCAGATGCGATAGTTGTGTCAAGCGACAAAAGCCACACTACACCGTATAAGGACATGGGATTGGTGTTTGGTGACTACATTGGCAGATGGATACAACCAGTTGTAACAGCGACACGAACAACAAAAAAAGTGAGAAAACTACTCGATAGTCCCAATGCTTTGTAAATGTGGGAAGTGGGAGGGGACAAGAACAGTACTTGGGTAAACCAGTAACGCAATACAATTATGCAAACATCCACGCCCTTTATGACCCTGGCCATTGACCTGCATGCCCATTGGTGTTCCCGTCGTGGACCGTGCCGTTCGATGCGGACCCGCGTCCAAATAAGAAAGTCGTTGCATAGTGCTCCGCGGCGTTGATCGTATTTCGCAGACTCCTTTTCACACTCCTTCCTCTTGCTTCTGGCTCGCGAGGGTCTGCATCGGGAGCCATAGCGGGCGATGCAGCATGGTATGTCTCTGGAGAACTAGGCTGCACTGTCGCCGGGGATGGAGGTTCGCGGTGGGGCCATGAAAGAGAAGGTTCTGTTATGATGGGGGGATCTGACGCCAGTACCCCTCGCTCCTGGTATATATCCAAGGGGATCCCTGCCGAGTGCATAACTTGGGTGATGCCTTGTGAGGCAGGGGCAATTGTGCCGTGAAGTGAAGTGCCGGACGGGAAAGCAAGTCTAGGCACAGGATTCACGTGTCCTGAATGCCCGACAGTACCCCTGCCGTGACCAATCTCAGCGTAAACATAGTCTGGTGTCATCGCTTCAGTGTTCCTCGATGAAGACGAAAGATCGTGATATGTCCGGAAGAAAGCAGCACCATTCGACTGCGCCGTTCCGGTGCTACGATTGGAACCAATGTCACTTGGCGTTGGTGAGGTGGACACCTCAATCACTGGCTGATGTCCAAATACCCGTGAGCGTCGTTGCGTTCCGTTAGGAGGACCTGCGACGGGTTGCATGACGACATCTTGGACTACAGGCTGGGGTGGAGCTGGCACGGCGGTGGTCGGACCACCGAACGGCGCAGGCACTTGGCTAGGTCGCAATGTCAGATTGCGTTGTATTGGTACGTCGAGTGCGTGCGACGTAGAGTTGATAGTCGGTTGGATGGGTTGAATGGCGGGAGGATCCACGTTACGGTAGCGGAAGGGCCCATCGTGCATAAAATCTTCGTCAGCTTCAATATCGCCTTCGTTGCCCATTTCCATCTCGACGTCTTGGGGCACCTCGTTGAAACCCTCGTCGAAGTCATCGTCATATTCCGTTTCTTCATCATCCCCGTTCATGTCTTCCGTGATGGTATTGAACAGATCTGTCAGGAAAGATCTGAGCTTTGAGACGCCATTTCCGGAGTACACGCAGAAAGCCAGACGCTGGCTCATGTTAAATTCCTACATTCTGTGTAAGGAGCAACAAAACTTGGATTCTGTGTCCAACGCACCTGGGGAGGTTGTCTACAGAACTGCTGTAGCTCTGGTTTACGGAAAGAGGGTATCCCAGTCAAGCTCAGGTGCGTGAGTTTGTGGAGTTTTTGAAGAAGGAAATGTATTGCCATCACAGAGATTTGGTCGCAGTATGAGAGATGAATGCGCTCCAGAGTGCTGTAACGCTCCGCAAGAGCATAAACCGCTTCGTCAGTCAGGTTACTGACTCGCACGAGACCGATACGGCGCAGCTTGGGTAAACTAGCTAACTCGAACACGGACATGTCGGTAAGAAGCGTGCAATCTAGGAGAAGAATGAATGCCAGACACATCAAAAGGAGGCGTGCGACCCACTTGCAAAGTCTACATATCGCAACCGTGTGCAACACCTTGCAAGCGATTTGATAGATCTGTCGGTTATGTTTGCGGCGTGACCGAGGTGGAGGTAGTGCAAATGTTTGCCGAGAAGACAGATGTTTTCGACCGTGCGGTCGGTGAGTTGCGTACATTTGGACAAGACAAGGTTTCTGATCTTTGGTGCGTGTGATATGATGCCGTCAACAGCATCGTCGGTGATGAGGGAACAGGACGTGAGGTCAAGCATACGAAGGTGATCCAAAGATTTGGAGAGGACGAGGGGGGGAAGATCCTCGGAGTGTCTGGGAGGTGGGAAGGGGTTGTTGGTGCGAGGAATGCTGTCATTCCGGAGGGGCGCAGGGAATGCTGCGTCCGTGAGTTCTGTGCATTGGGAGAGTCTCATCTCCCGCATATGAGTTGAATAGGACCAAAGATCACGGACAGAAATGTCTGTGATGCGCTTGCAGTTGTTGAGATCGATCTCGAGGAGGAGAGGACAAGACTTTGCTAGGGCAGAGACGGGGGCATCTGTGACGTGCTCGAGGCCACTGAGCTTGACGCGGCGGAGAAGAGGACAGTTTACGGCGAGAGCGAGGACACCGACATCGGAAACGTTTTTGCAGCCGCTAAGGTTGATGCCCTGGAGACGCTTGGAGGCGGCGGCAAGACCGGCGATGACGGTGTCGGACGTTTTGGTAACGCCCGTCAGGTCGATTGCAACCAGATTTGGTAAGCAAGGGAGGACACGCGAGAGGGCGTCGTCGGAGATGGCATGGCAGTTGACAAGGGTGAGACGTTCAAGCCGATCACACTGGGCGAGACGGCAGAAAAGGGCGTCGGTGAGGTCGGCGCCTAAGAAAAGGAAATTGAGACGGCGGATGAAACGGGCATAGGTAAATGTCTGGTCTGCGCGGGTGAGGACCCGCATCATCTTGACGAGGGTGGAGAGACGGGTGAAGCTGGGCCTGTGCCAGAGGAGCTCTACGGAGCACTCGCACCAGGAACGAGAGACGAGGAGGGCATGGTAGAGATCACGCTGGGAGTGGAGCTGCTTGAGGATGTGTATGAGGACTTCGGGGGGGAGGTGTGACATGGGGGAACGGGAGGAGGGGGGCGCGCCGGGGTCGGGGTGGTGGAGACGCGAGGCCCATTGTGCGGGGGAGACGACGGCGGAGAGGGAGCGGGAAAAGATTGTTGATTTGGCTGGATCGTCGTCGTCGTTGTCGGAGAGCGACGTCGTCGACTGGGCCGGGGACGTGTGTCGGTAGACGAGTCTCGATGGCCTCATGACGGACGGACGGGGTGGACGAGCTCTGGGCTGCAGGGTATTACTGTGTGCAACCCGTGCGAATATCCTGCTCGATATGGCTGATCCACTGCCCCCACCTGGCCCCAACCACTACGCCGCCCGTCGTGCCCGCTGGCTCGCATCCCCGCACACTCCCCCGCAACCACGACGGACGCCCCCATCCCATGCCCGTCTCCAGCGTCTTCTCAACCATCCCGATCCACACACCGATCCCGTGTGGAACCGCGGCATCGACCAGGTCTGGAAAGGTCTCGTCAAAGGTAACAGGCTCAAGCACCGTTTGCCCATGAGCCTCGTAGTATGTGCACCAGTCCCGTCGCCCCCCTCCTCCCGTAATACATCCCCAGATTAAGGTCATTCACGCCGCCTGGCGCCGAGACCCAGAAACCTGGCCCGAGGGTGCTGTAGTCCCGGACTCGGACGAGTCTCGCACTGTCACATCCGCCACCAGCCCCTTGCTGCCTGGCCATGCGCCAGACACCCCATCTACTGAGCCACCTTAGTTCGGTATCCTCTGTGGACGCTGTAGCTGAATTGCTCTACTTGTACACTAAGCATGGCCACGTTGCATCTACGTCGTCTTTTCCCCTGACTTGCTTCGAAGCTCGTCCGTGGGTGTATTTTCATGTCGCACCCCCGCAGGGTTCCATATTATCACGGATGATATCGTTACATGCCATGTAGAGTCTCATGCGGGCACACCGCGACGAGTAGCACCGACATGAGTTTTCATGCACTCATGTTCGCGATGGAGGCGACACCTTGAGTCCGGCAGTCAGCACGAGTTTCTGTCGTCAATCACTCCCACCTACCAAGATCACACCGTCTCCTCTCACAAAAAGCATGTCCATCTTTCTCTTTGCAACCTTTTCGGGCTGTCAGCACCACTTGCATCATCCAGCATTCCCACCCACCTTCACAGTACCGTGACCTTCAAGATTTCCATCGACAGGATCCACGAGCATGATGGTCTCTTCGACATCACTGAGAATGAGGTTCATGTGTCCATCGTACGCCTGTTCTCAACGATCAAGCCCGACATACGCAGAAAGAAGGAGTGACGCACGTGTAGAATCCCTGTCAGCTCGCGATCGCCGCGTAGCTTTACGAATACTCGCTCGCTGAGCGATAGTCGTATGAGGTCAAAGGGCTCTTGTATGCCGGTAGATGAGGGATCCATGCAGCTACGAGTCAGATTAGTCAGCGCGTGTCATTTTCAGTGCAGCACAACTCTGTCCTCGACATCCACTTGGCCTGCGCGATGCCGGTAAGTCGCCCCATTATACACGTTCATGGTATTTATGCGCTAGTATAGAAACATTACTGCGACTATTGTGATGTATTTCTGACCCACGATTCGGCCTCAGGTATGTTCCCCGTTGCATGGCGTCCATCATACCTCTGATTGTACATTAGTCCGTAAGGCTCACAACAGTGGTCGCAACCACCTCGCCAATGTCCGAGATTACTATGCATGTCAGGCTGTCCGTCATCTCTCAATGGATTCTCCCTAACATCTTGTTTCAGCACTTGGGCACGACAAGGCTCAAAACATTATCGACCAGATCACAGCAGCCTACGAAAGTGGAGGTGGTCCTCCTCCGGGAGGCTTTGGTTTTGGTCCTCAGCACCTAGTAGGACCGCCCGCTTTCGGTCCACCGCCCGTTGGCTTTGGCGGCCCTCCTGGTTCGCTCCGTGCGTAGTCGTTCACTACTTTGAGCTGTTCTGACAAGCTCCACAGCTCGTCCACCGTTCCCTCCCGGGATCATGCCGCCCCCAGGAGCCATGGGTCCGCCTCCTGGCGGTCCTCCACCCTTCCCTCCGGGCTCCATGCCCCCACTGGGCTCCTTCCCCGGTGGTATGTCCTGGAATTTTCACCTCTGAATCGATACTCAATAATTACCATCCAGGTGCACCGCCATTCCCTCCCAATGGTCCCCCCGGTTTAGCTGGCAACATCCCATCTTTCCCTCCCTCGTCTGGAGGCGGGCCTGCACAGGCCGGGCCGCCTGGCGCAAGCAATGGGGTTCCGAGTAGTACTGGCCCTGGCGGCATGCACCCTGATAGGATGCGAATGATGAGTAGTGGAAGGTGACAGACCTTGGTACCTCGCCGTAGAGCGACGTGTGTATAGTATACAAGATGCATACTCGCTACCCCACGCTTTAAAGAGTATCGAATGAAGACGATTCACTTTGTCAGATTGGCACTGTGTCTACCATTACAGTGACGAGTAACTCTGACACTTCGAACTTCGTCCCTGTCAGAGAATGCCAAGCTCAACCTGATTGTGACTTTGCATGTACATAATGAAGGCAACCAGTAGCAAATGCCTTGCTCATGGCAATGCATGATTTGCTTGATATTTCCACGCAGAATGGTTCAAGCTGACCACCCTCGATCATCTGGCGAAGGTCATCCTCCGAGTACCTCCCATTGCACCGCTTCCTAAGACGTGTAAGGAAAATCTTCTTTCCCTGGAAAGCATCTTAGATAGTATTCAAGATACTAATACTGTAACATTAACCATACCTTGTCACTTGTTGATTTCCAGATGGGCATTTGAGGTACAAGTGTCCATACATGGGCACCAATGTAATACCACGAAGTTTGGCCAGCCTTGTCCTGAATGCAACGTCAGAGGGACTACAGAGTCAAAGGTATGGTGACATACCTTTTTAGAGGAAAGGGTGAAGGTATGAAAGACATTGTTTACTGGAATGCGTGTTTGAATATACGTTGCTGTATCCTGATTGTCTGCAGGTGATCCCCAGTCGAACAGAACAGATGTTGATGGCCCATCCATTGCAACTGGCTCGTAAATAAAGGCCATATTATGTATAATCTGGATGCGGAAGCAAAGATCATCCATTTGCGTGAGGCTGAGTAGTCATCAGTTGAACGATACACCAGCTTTCTGTACGCCAAAGTACAGCTCACCTTTCCAGCGAGCACAACTGGAAAGAAGCCGATTTCATAATCCGATAATATGGTCTCAACTTGGGATCAAACACATACCATATCCTCATCAAGAGTCAAACGGTTTCCGAGATTCGCCCAAGGTATTGGACATATGACTTCTGCACTCTTAGGTGTGCGCGTTGTTGACATGCGCCAGCCGTCGTCCAGGTTCACAACCATCTTGGGTATATTGTGCGGTCTGTAGGGTTGGCCCGGAGAAGTTGCATACCCTTCACTAGGGGAGATACATCCCGGTCTGGGCGAGCGGCCAAGACTCGGTAGTATTCCATCATCTGGCTAGGTAAATTCAAATCAGAAAGTGATTGCCGAATATACTTCGGGATGCTACTTTACCCCCAGTTCCTCCAGGAGTCCGAGCATGGCACGGCGAACATGTGTTAGCTTGCGCTCAGCGTTACTCTGCCTGATGCTTCGTGTAATCTGGTGGTCTTCTACGCTCGGCCTCGCTTCAAGCTCTGTGACGCGTGCTTTCCACATGACGGCCTCGTTGGCCGACTCGATGACTACATCGCTGAACTCCTCGCCGATACGGGCGAGCCTTGCGGCTATCTGTGCCAACTAATGCGAGATTGGCTCGTCGATAAACGCAGTCAAGCCAATGGAACAGGGCATACCTCGTCGAGGCCAGCTCGCACCCTGGTCCGGGGAGAGCGCGTTTCGGCGATGATATGCATCGTGCTGTCCGACATTGCTCCGTATGATTGAGTGAGATGTAGCGCGTTCAAATCGATAACAGCTACTGAAGCTGGACGGTCGCAAAAAGGCAACGATGGAGATCAGATGTGAGGAGCGCCTTTTTAGCGAACGAGGGGTCCATCGCGTTCCTCGAGTGTTGCTTTTGGTTAGTATGTAAGTTCGAGCGTCGTTTTTGCATAACAAAATTATCTCACCGTGTTTTCGCGGCTGCCTTCGTCCACGGCTTTTCCTTTTCTTGCCTTATCGATGAACTTGGGAAAACAGACCATGGCAGGACTGTCCAGACGGGCACCGTCCGCGAGGGCACCGGTCGTTGACGTTCACACTCATGTCTACCTCCCGCGGTATGCCGAGGAGCTGCGCGCTCGCTCCTCAGCGCCTCGCATATACAGCCGAATAAGTGCAGACGACCAACCGGAAGAGCGGCTGTTGATCCTAGACGGTGAGCCTGGAGTCGGCCGTCCTGTGGGGCCTCAGGTGGGTTGTCAAGACCCGATTGGTATAGTGCTCTATTGATCTGCGGTGCTCTGAAAGTACTGGGACCGAGACCAAAAGTTGCTGTTTATGAAACGACACGACATCGACATCTCCTTTGTCAGGTTCTCGAGCACCGTATCCTTCGTCATCTTCACGCTCCTAACACCCCTTTTGGACAGCTCAGCAAACCCATGGCTTGATTTCTTGCCCCCAGAGCGGGCACATACTCTCGCGCAAGAATTAAACAACGACCTAGAGAAATATTGCTCCACGTCGTCTGAGGCGGAAGGCTTCCCAGGGCTCAAATCGATATATGGTTTTGGACTGCTTCCCCTTGTCCCCGGCATCGCCGTATCATCGGTGCTGGAGATCATCAAGCAGATTAACACATTGCCTCACATATCGGGTATCATCATGGGCACGAGGGGTGTGGGCAGTGGTCTAGACGATGAGACACTAGAACCCGTGTGGGAAGCTCTCCAACAAACGAATCTCGTTGTCTTCATTCACCCTCACTATGGCGTCGATTCCAAATCGTTCGGGGACAAGGTGAACGGCCACGTTCTTCCTTTGGCTTTGGGATTTCCGTTCGAAACCACAATCGTAAGCTGGGTCACTCGTCTGGAAACTCCACTTACGAAGTATCCCAGGCAATAACTCGGCTTATTTTGGCTGGTGTGTTGGACCGTTATCCGAACCTTCGTCTACTCTTGGCCCACTCGGGTGGTGCTCTGCCTCAATTGTCCTCTCGCCTTGCCTCATGTATTGCACACGATCCTATAGTCGCAAAACGGCTGAAGCATGATGCAAGATATTATCTCGGCAAACTCTACTTCGACGCAGTTGCATATGGGCCGGAGGAGCTAGCTTTTGTGAGCGATGTCATTGGACGAGCGGAAGCGTACAGCACTACAGGTGGAGAGTACGACGCAGGAGTTGGAAGTACCAGGTTGTTATTCGGCACTGACCATCCATTCTTCCCACCTCTGGAAGCCAGCCAGAAGTGGCAAAGTGTTGAAGACAACCTGGAGGCCATACGGAGTGTACGGAAATGGGCGGATTTCGCACGTGCTAACGTCCTTGGACTGAACGCACTGAAATTGTTCAACTTGGAGTGTTGATCTATCAATCATATCTTTACCCTTCACTTTGGTACCTGTATCTTCAAACTGAAATCTATGTGCTGCACGGACTGATGAACGGCGCTGGTGCTCAAGATATCGATCTCTGGGAAACAGTGAGTAGAATCACGATATAAGTGCTCGGTCTACGTACCATTGATTGCACGCTCCTGCAAGTTACTCTCCGTGATGTTTCCGCTCGATTCAAACAGAAATTTGCGTTTACCCGCCCATACCTCTTTCAGCTTACGTGCAGCGCTCACGAGTTCACCCCCTTCCATGTTGTCGAGCATAACTATGTCAGCGCCAGCGTCGATCGCTTCATTGGCCTCTGCTTCCGAACCGACTTCCACTTCAAGAAGTATACTAAAACCTCCAACAGATCGTGCCCGTTGGATGGCAGCTGTGATGGAACCTAGAGCATATATCAGATAGAACTTGGCAGAACAGCGCGGGGAAGGCGACTTGCCAGCCGACCAGATATGGTTATCCTTGAGCATGATCATACTAGACAAATCATGACGATGGGGGTCGATTCCACCGACGATCATGCCATACTTCTCGACCAGTCGGAAACCTTCAAAAAAGACGATGTGAACGCAAAGATAATTTTGAAGGGGCAGTAGGATTACCCGGGGTCGTCTTCCGTGTCCCAGCGATGACTCCCTCGTACCCATATGCCCTAGCCAGGTCCTTAATTCGCTTCGACCTGCCAACCACACGAATCAGTGATGCTCTCGATCTGAGCAGGGGCAATTTCTCACTTGGTTGCGATTCCGCTACATCTTGCGAGAAGGTTGAGTGCAACTCTCTCGCCCAGAAGGAGGTGTCGAACTTCCCCTCTCACAGTTGCAACGTGTTTGACAGGTTCGAATGTCTCTCCTTCTTGCATATGCCATTCTACCCTGCGACAACTGATGATGATTATCGAACGAGCGGGATAAGAGTAACGTACTGGCATCCGAGTCGGCGGAAGATTTCGGTGAAGAAGGGGACACCGGCGAGCACAGCAGTCTGTTTTCCCTTTCCGAAGAGGAATGCTTCCCGCTCAACCTCCCCGACTACATATCCTGCGTAGTCGAAAGACGGGCTGTCCTCGGCGAGCCAGGCGTCGATTTGCGTCGTCCAACTGGGGGGTAACAAGTACGCGAAATGGGACATATCAACAAGGTAAGTGAACTTACACCGCTGGGCAAACCCGCCTTACAGACAACTTGATTTGGCAAAAACGAAATACAATGATCTGACACAAGGGGTACTGCGTAACCAGATATCGGAAAGTACACGTCGCAAAGGAATAACTTATAGAGAGAGAAAGTAGAAGAACGAACAAGCACAACGTTCATATATGATAATCAGGATCAGATAAGAGCGGTAATTATAAAAGCTGTGAGTGCAGCAGCCGCGGTGAACAAGCCAGCCCAAATGTCTGCACCGTGAAACGCAGCGCTGACTCCAGTAGGCGTAGTACTGGTGTCCGAACTGGTGGTGACAGCAGAAGCGGTTGTTCTATGCAAGGACTTGGGTAAGGTAAAGAACTTCGAGATACACGCTCAAATGCTCACTGAATTGACGCAGAAGATGTCGTAGACCCGTTGGAAGAAACTGCGGTGATGTTGAACTCGCTAGACTGAGCAAGTATAGTGTCGAGGTGTTCGACATCTTGAGCAAGGTTGACACGGAAACCAGAACCTGAAGGCCAGCCTCCACTAGGTGGGCTACATGCAACGATGCTAGCTGTTCCATCAACGACGGCATCCAGGACCTGGGTGCTGGCGGTATTCTGTTGTCCGGACGTGTCTACGGAGCACGAAGGAAGATACACACATCGAGGCTCACCACATTCGTCAGGACTCCTGTGAAGTTGACAGGGTCGGTCTCGACACGCGTCCACACGAGATAGTTGGGACCGGTGGTATTCCAACCTTGGCTGCCACCAGGGTAGGTAATCTGGTATGCAAAGGCCTGCGAGATAACCAAGAGGACGCTAGCGAAGACATGCATACTAAGTGGAGACTGGGTCGACGTGGTGCGGGTGGAAAGGGGAGAAGAGTAGACGCGCAAGGGTCCAACGTCGCGAATCGCCGGCTTGGCAGGTGGAGGCGAGGGTTCGGTTTCTCACGAAACCTATACAAGGGACAGGGGTGCATCATATGGTCAGGGTCTCGATATGCCCGTTGATAAGTACTCACATCGATGCGTCTATATCTACCAATCGTGTCCATTTACATCGAAAGAGAGACCACTGACCGGCGGTGTGACCACCACCATCGGCAGTAGCAGGGAGAAATATCGAATCTGCCGGCATGCCACGAGCTCCCAGCAGTGGTCAGGCACCGGCCAATGTGGCCTCGGCATCAGCCCAAAGGTCCCTTTGACCCCAATGCCCTGCAACCACAGCGAAAATCATCCAGCAGGACGCATCCGACATGCGCGTCGTCTTTTCTACGGGCACAGGACTTGAAGTCCCCTTAAACACTGTACTGTTCTTTGTGTACTTGCCTCTGTACGTCTGAATGAACGCGAGGCAGGCACGGGCGAGATTGCGCAAAAGATTCATCTCGTCAGCGGACAACTGATCCTCTATTTTGGTGAGAAGCGCAAAAATCCATCGTCCGTGGCTGACCGAGATAGTTGCCAGTGGGTCACTGAGATTCTGCAGATGGAGGTTTATCCAGTGCGTAAAGTACATCAGCAGGTGGATTGACATTCGCTGCGCCGAAGAATTAACGAAGAAAACGAGAGAAATAGGGGGATGCATACATGATCAATTTCCTTTAAATGACTTGGTGTAACCTCGGGAGGAGAAAGTTGCTCAATGTGTTCCTCGTGAGCTTCCTCTGATGACATCGAAAGGTCGACTGCGAATGGTGCTGTATTCGCTGATTCCGCACTCCGAAGAAAGTCAAGGGAGCTTGGCCGTCGTGGAACATTCCGTGGCAAGTCGTTAAGGCAAGCGGTGGGAACGTGGGGATATTCGTCTCTTGACTGCATATCAAGGAGGCTTGTTGGATCCTCAGGGAGTGCAAGCTCAGTGGGGTCAGCGGATGCTCGCGCGCGGCATGACGTGTCGAGTTTCTTCCGCACAGATCGGGCCCTCGGGCTCCATGCTGACTCGGGATGGCCGGCGAGGAATTTCCACCATGCGTCCCTATCTTTCTTCTCTGGAACTACCCTCCGTCTCGAACCTGGATGACCGTGGTCGACGTGGATCGTTGCCTGGGTCAGGTTCTGCGCCATATGAATACAGGCAAAATATCAACCTAGAGACGCGCGTACCTTCCTCAGGTTGGAGAAATGTGTTTGAAACACGATTCTCCATTCCTCACAGGGAAGGACGTTGGTGGATGAGGACGTAAACGTATCCGTGACCTCCGTCTCAGACACTTCATATGGGTTTTGCACTCTGGTGACGTGAGGTAATCGACGTGCGTCTCGTCTACGGGCTGAGTGAACGCAGGTAGAATTCGCGGTGAAATCGAGACGATACCTGACCAAGAACAAGTATTGCATGCCATCTTGTGGTTCTTGATCAAAGTCGTGAGGGAGGTTCGCGACAGGGAGGAATTGTCTTCCCGGAGTTATTTCATCTGAATCCGAGTCGCTCAGTCCATCCCTTTTCCGCTTGTTCACCATAGCGTCGGACGAGGAGGGGTCTTGTGGAAGATTCCTGCAGGAGCGACGGCGTGAGAAAACGCGCTTCATTAATAAACTAACTGGAGACAGAAATATTTTGCACCAATACCCAATGGTCGCCGAAGATGATGTCGACATGGAGAGTCTGCAGGCTCAGATCGACATGTCCATGTCCTTTGCGCACAATCTAATCACGTCTTGGATAAAACCTACTCGCTCTGCACAACTTAGGTCCAACGGTGTAAATGCAACACAAATACTCGAGGAGGAACTGCGCCGGCCTCCGAGGTACCCGACGATGTTATGCGTGTTATCGACTTACAGAAAAAATCTGTACAGGTTAGGTGTTGGTGCATCTATTCCTACGGCACCACCACTAGCTCACGAGGCCTCCAAACTGAAGCGTAGACTGGGGAAGAGGGGTGCAAAAGACGGAGATGTTGTGAAACCGCAAATTCAAGATTCCTCCAAATCGGACGAGGAGGAGCATAAAGGGAGACCGGCTAAGCGCAAAACGAAGGTGGACCCTTTTGGCCATGAAGGCAGCAAGAAGAAAAGAAAGGCCTACTCGGAAACCAACCGATATCCCTCTGTCGAGAGTGTCTCTAAACATTTGCTTTCCCCGCTAAAGAAGCCGACTCTAGGGGAGCCCTCAAAGCGCAGTCAGGGCTACTCAATTTGTCCTTCGTGCAGCATGGTAACTGGACCTTGTCAGATTCATCCTCTGGGAAAGAAAAGCAGCGGATGGAGTCGAGCGATCAGCGGTCCCCTGTGACTGAAGAGCATCGGTCAGCGACGCAAATCTCTTCGCCGCGAAGATTGCCTGTCCAGACCACGTTTTCCTCGAGTCCAACTGCCCTTACCGTCCCCTCACTTTTGAAGCCGTCCCGGGAAACTTACGGTGCGCTTATAATTTTGTACTTGCTGTTCGCGCATTTGCCTCATTCTTCTTTTGGCCCACAATCTCCGGCTCCGGGAAAACAACTCCAGAATCCGATCGAGTTCGCACTAATTCCATGTCCCTACCTGATAAAGCTAACCCACTTGACATCCCATTGCTGAATCTCGACGGCCCACTGGAACTCACTGATAAGCCTGGTAATACCAGCGATTTGAACAACTCCAGGAGAAAGCGGAAAAGGCGTAAGAAGAAGAAAAGCCAATTGATCGCTATTACGGGAGACAACTTGCGTTGAGTACGTAGTAAGGACTCCAACTGCCTTCAGTCCTGCCTCATCTTAACCGTAGAATTCATCAGCACATCACTATCCGGGTACCGTGACTCCTCCTGGTATGCGCTGCACAGGATTCGAGTACGTCTCCCTGCCTACACTGTCAAGGAATATCTATTGCGGGTCGGCTACTACGCGCAATGGAGCATGCGTTCGTGGTCAGTATGCAAGTTATCTGTTGACATAAATATGTGTCCTGAAGATAATAAATACGTAATGCTGATGGCTAAGTTGGTGCGGTGGGTTTCTTCCCTGTAGCTCGAATGATGTCTCCCCGACTATTGTGGGAGGCTTTTCGTGAGCTACGCGGATTGCGGTCTCCTGTTCCCTGGCGGTTATGACTAGATCGCCGGCTGTTGGTAGGAGTAGGTTTCGGTGACTGGGTTGGGGAAGTTAGACGCCGAGAGCTTCCACGACTGGGGCGTTTGGTAGCAGAGTGTTTAGCACCCCGAGGCAACGCTTTTGGTGCCTGTGGCCGTTGCTTCTCCTTGCCGAGTGAGATTGGCCAAAAATGGGGGAAAAACTTTGACGCTCCTGCCTTGGCCTGCCGAGCAGCCTTTCGCTGCTCCTTGCGCTCTCGCATGGCTTTGGCTTCGCGCATTTCGCGTATGCCTTCCTTGCGGAGGCGTTCATTGCCACTGAATGTAGCACGCCACTTGACGAGCCAGCCGTGCACTGTCGAAGGCTTTGGGCGACTGCGGCGCCGACCGTTTGAATGATACTGCTATTTCGGAATTAAGAGACGTACGGTAGACAGATATGATCGCGTCAGATCGACTCACAGAAGACTTCCACTCGATCTGGAGCATTCCTGGCTTGAGTTTGCCCGACGCAAGGGTGGATGGTTGGGTGGCGATTGGTTTAGCACGATGAGTCCATATTTATGGACCTCCTTACGTGGCCCGGATCTGTAGAACATACCCTTTCCGCGCGGCGGATATCTCCGACATGGCGACGAACAATTAACAACATTCTCGTCGCAGAAGGACCCAGGCAGCCCGCCACGTTTTTGTGGCCTCCCCCATTGCGCAGAACGCATGCGCGCGCAGGTTTAACGTTCAAGGCACCAGTGCCAGTAGCCCGACAACCTCGTTATATTCCCGTAGGGCCTCGTGGACGTCACACTGGTAACGCGTGTTCTGCGCGCGGCCATCGTTTAGCGAAAGGATCCGGAGAGCCGGGGCGAGTGGAATGGAAGTCATCAAGTTTTTTGGGACGGATGAAGAGCCAAGGAGCCCGGAGTGCGACTGAGACTGCATGGTATGATAGAGAACGTTCTGCTTGCTCCGTTATTGCAGTACCCTGCACGGACGGCAGACCGGGGCATTGACAGGCAATGCGGGTAGCACACGGTACGCATTTTTGTTTGGAAATTGTCGGCGTCACTGCACCGCATCTATTCAGGCCTCGGGGGAAGGAAGCCAAGCTCGTATCGTATGCTCGTCCTCCAGCACGTTCAGCGCTCCAGCTCCGGACACGGCTACCTCGACATCCGGCGCGTCGCAGAACGTGGGAATGTGTTGTGTAACTGCCTTGATTGGTAATCAGAACGAAGAGAAACACAGGAATTGCTTACTAATTCTCCCGGGTACGGGAGCACGGTATATCTCTCCTAAACGTGACCGTGTTGTTTCTGAAATGCTTCTAGTGACCGCCCTTGCGTCATGCCCACCGTGTCGGTGGCGGTGAGCCCGCCTTTGAACAACTTCTATTCTGAGTGCTCCGTCTGGCGCACCGCATCTCGACTCTCCTCCTCAGCGGGTCCCCCTGGCTGTGACGATGCAATTTCTCCACACTGCCATTCAGCATCATTGGCGAGCATTTGCTCGTAAGTCATTGGCGCACACGGTTACTCGTTTTTCCGAGTCGCCTGCCACTGCCAAACGCTAGAGCCTTTCTGAAACTACAAAACCAACAATGTATCGAGCTGTCATTTTAGACATTCCAACAGAAATTCCAGATTCTTCAGCCAGGTACCATGGGCTGGAAGAACATTGACACCGTCATCCCAGGTAGGCTGTATCTCGGAAAGTATGACGCTTATTATGTCCGTGACCTGTCATTTCCTGAGCTACCTTGCCTTTCCAGTATCCATGCGGCCAGATCACCACGGTCGTTGACAGAACGCCGGATCACTCACATTGTGTCCGTTTGCAACGATGCAATCCCCGCAGAGATTCCCGAATCTGGCATTGTTCACCTGCGAATTCCTGTTGAAGATGTCGACTTTGCCGATCTTTTGGTTTGGCTCCCCTCTGCTTGTCAGTTCATAGACCGAGCCATCGCGGCTGAAGGTGTCGTCCTTGTGCACTGCAACCAGGGTTTGACTCGGAGTGCGACGGTAGTCGCTGCATACCGTGAGTCGGCGCAATCTATACATTCCGAGGTCCCTGGTTGCTAAATCACTAAAGTGATGTACACGCGCCGAATAGATGCTACACAAGCGATGTTGGCAGTTCGACAAGGTTGATTCTTGTCGTGTTGCCTGTCTCTTGTTTCTGATGGGACCCTTTATAGCGCGAGAGCAAGTCTGGTTTAACGCCGGATTCCATGAACAGCTTGTCCTGTTTGAGCTCTGCAGATATCAATCAGGCCCAACCTGTCCATACTATGTTGGGTGGCGCCAAAAATTGGATGCCCATCTGGCAGGGCATACCTAGCGGGTGTATTTTGCACCGTCACGAGCAGTCGATAACTGACACTCTGATGGGACGCCAAAAGTAGGGCGCATTTTGTACCACTGATACCATCTCACTTACCGTACGAACGCAACCGTCGCGGCCTAATTGTGCTGCATAGAACGCCGGTATTCTCTACTCTACTAGCCTTGTCCCATTACCTTGTCATTTTCTTGGAATCTTACATAGCAGCCTTTCTCATTATGTAATGCTAATATTGGTCTGTCATGTCTAACAGCTTTCTCTTTCGTTTTTTCTCCGTTCGTAATAGATGGGCTTTTTTTTCTTTCACGAGATAGATTTCAGTGTATCCGGCAAAACAATCCTGTCGATCTCGTCCTTGACTCGCTGATCTGGAGACGAGCGATCCGTCATGGCCTCCACGGGTATTAATCACTTTGTCGTGTCAGTTCAGTCCTGCATTCCGCGCGCGCAGCGATCGAGCGTCTGTTTGAACTGCGGACGATCGCGACGTATTCGATCGTTGCAACCCAGTATTCTGTAACACCCAGCAGTGCAGAAGCACTTGATCTAGGTCCTACGGCATCGCTAACCACTGTTGATTGGCATATGTGCAAAAGCGTATGCCAGAAACGACCCTGAAACCGGTCGTGTTCGCACCAAGAATCTCTTGCGAGATCAACGGCGGGGAGGGGAACGTGGCTACCTCCCCGTGTAATCAACTTGAAAGCCGGCACATCCAAGTTTTTTGGGATTACGCCAGCGGACAAGCTCAAGTTGAAGGTGTCTGGTGTCTCGTTGATCACCATGATTCACAACTGCGGGGAGGTGCGAGACGTGGCGGACTAGGAACCGTAGCAAGGACACGTAGACTATGTTGCGTACACGTACGTGGAACGTGCAGAGTTCAAAAAAGCCTGACACGGTACCTTTCATTGAACTTGCACTGCAGCGGATCGTTACTCGTCAGGGTACGGGACGGCGTGCCACCCGCGGAGTTCAAAAGGCCGTTCTCACACGTTACGTGCCAAACAGCAAACTTGCTCTTTACCTTCAGCTCACAACCCGACAAACCACTTACCTTTCGTCGTCGTCGTCGCAACACACAATGGGTCTTTCAGTCTCACGTCTTCTTTCAACCTTGTTCAAGAACAGGGAAATGCGTAAGCATCATATTTAGCTAGCGTCCCACTCACACTAATGGTCCCCGTTTTCTCTAGGTATTTTAATGGTATGGATGTACAGTACCCTTTGCCCCAGACTACCTTATAAACTTAGCTACGTAGGTTGGTCTCGACGCCGCCGGTAAAACTACCATCCTCTACAAGCTGAAGCTCGGCGAGATTGTGACCACGATTCCTACGATTGGTGGGCTCATGACATGTTGTCTTTGGCTCAAATTTCTTACAATTTATAGGCTTCAATGTCGAGACTGTCGAGTACAAAAACATCTCGTTCACCGTGTGGGATGTTGGAGGACAGGACAAGATCCGCCCTCTCTGGAGGCACTGTACGTTGTCGATGTTTCATCTCGCTTAACCTTCGTTTGACCGTACACTTCAGATTTCCAAAACACGCAAGGAATCATCTTTGTAGTTGACTCGAATGATCGGGAACGTGTTTCGGAGGCCCGCGAAGAACTTCAACGGATGCTGAACGAGGACGAACTTCGGGATGCCCTTCTTCTTGTCTTCGCCAACAAACAAGACCTTCCCAATGCAATGAACGCCGCTGAAATCACCGACAAACTTGGCCTCCAAGCCCTCAGACAGCGAACATGGTATATCCAGGTCAGTGATCAGATTTGCGGTGACGCGGTGAAGACTTGATGGTTGACGTGGAACTTGACTCAGGCCGCTTGCGCCACATCGGGTGATGGGCTGTACGAGGGCCTTGAGTGGTTGGCGACCAACATCAACAAACGGAGGGTATGAGCCAGAGTAGATCTCTTCTGAGTTGGTTCCGTATGTGCACTTGGCTGGTCAGCTTTCCTCACGACGTCGAATGAGATACCGTTCTACTATTAAACCACCGCTTGTTACTTGGGACCCTCTTCAACTTCCCACGCCTTCATAATTTGCAAACATTGCGAGCGTGTTTCTGCTTGCAAGTATGCTATAGATGCTCCATTATGCTATCCTGGAATAAAGGGAGATTGTGCGACTGAGCACTAGGTGTATGTAAGGCTCATCCTATGCAACGTCTCTGCCTCCTTCCTGCGTTTCTCACCTCTCTCCCTGGAAGGACTGTCACGGCGGGTGGCTCCATACCTGGCAAGCTTCTCCAAAAGAACCTGCAGCCTTTTTGGCTTGACTTCGCTGTAGGATGCTTGTCGAACATTTGGCTTCAGATAATCTTGCACTGTATCTGTGAGGATAATCTTGGCCATCTGCAACCTCCATCAGAGCAAGGAACCGCTGTGAGGTCGGAGCACATACAGAGCGCAGCTCGGCGAACGACGAATTGAGATGCCCTCGCCCTATCCTCGTAATCTCGCCTTCCAGGAAAGTCATGTCGGTCACCATATTGGCGATCCCATTCTCGTTCATCGCTAGCACTGTTGGACCGATCATGAAGTTCTATGTTGTCTTCCATATCAGCAAAGGCACCGATACAAAGGGCGTGTTTACCATGAAACACTCAGCGATGTACCCTACAGCGCCTTTGTAGGCCTCGTCCTTGTAGGTATCTTTGAGTGGAAGAGAATCTACGACAGTCGTAAGCCAGTTCACGAGCTCATAGAGATACATGCTCGGCATCTCTTCGCGGCCCTGTGGTGTCCAGTCGTATTCAGATAGATCAAAGAAATCGTCAAGTTTCGAGGTAATAAGGGCTGTAATTCGCCTCTGAGATCGCTGGAATGGCTCTGAGAAGGGTGACAAAGCGAGGCGAATCGTTCCTCCTCGTTGCGTAGATCTGCAGAGTGTGAGTACCCCCGCAAACGCTTTAGCAAATGGGCAGGAACTACCTGAGGTTGGTGAGTGATCGCCCTAGTTCAGTGCAAGCTACCTCAAAGTATTCCAAGTTGGTCACAATCTGTGCAATCTGCGAGAGCGCTGATGTACTTTGAAGCCGTTTGTTTATGCTGTCACTTATGTGGTTCGACAGAAGCTTATCGAGTGACTAAAGGGGAGCTCTTGTAATTGGGACACCACGTCAAGGTAATCACATAGCCTTACCCGACTCAGGAGATCGTCGATATTGCTGTGGTGTTGCGATACGCCTTCTACAAACTGATAAAACTGTTGAATGAAGGCTCGGATCTGTGGATGTTATGAGTATTCCACCCATTGAAAAAGCAAGCTTACATCTTGACAACAGAGGTAAAAGCTTTGGGACCAGGGTAGAGTGAGCGGTATGGGACTCCTGACAACGATTAAGCGCGTTTCCACTCATGCAAGTGATCACTGCATTACTGGGCAAACTCCTCCTTTTCAGAAGCGCTCAGCCATACGCTATTGAGTACGGACTCTCTCTCGGACGATGTAGCGACATGCATGGGCAAGTAATCATCATTGAGCACAACCTAGGAGAAATCTTGCTTGAGACAAGTGAGAGATCGATATATGTATAGAACGCACTGAATCCAACTTCCGACTAAACTCAGTTTCGAGTAGTGCCGTGTATTTCTCGAACAGAGTGAGTGTCAGAGTATGAAGGGAATGTGTAGAATAAGAATAAGACTGTGAAAGTAGGTCATCAACGTCGCAATCAAGGTATGAGTGATAATTACCTCGAGTGTCATAACAAATGCTGTTAGGCATTCCTTGACTTTCAAAAATGTGTCAGGATCCTTTTGCTCCGCCAAGGCGGAACCGATAGCTGAAGACAGTCGAGACACAACTGCATCCCAAAGCTCTTCGACTTCTCGCTCCGAGCGGAAGCCAGAAGTAGTCTCCAGTACATGAGATTCTATGATGAAGAAGCCGCATATTTCCTCCAAGAAAGTAGGGAGGGAGGGTAAAGAGAGCGGCGTAGGGAGGATAAGGTCCGACTGGGCCTGAATAAAGAGTTAGCAACGTCCACAAATCACGATAGAGTTGGCGAGCCTTGCGATCAGCTTGGTAGGAGATGCGGAGGTCGTCGAGCGAATCCAAGGAAATATAGATATGGACGCATTGGTATAGCGGCTGGAAGTCAACCCCGATCTTGTCCTTATCAAGGACGTTATCTGTGTATCATGACACCTCAAAAACCACGATTAATCTGATACAGACGGGACTTACTGTCAGTTCTTTCATATGTAACCATTTCAACCGCACTGCCCACGCGACTTGATCTCAACATTGGATCCCTTTCACGTCGGGCTCTCCACTTTCGCGTGCGTGCGTCCATATACTCCATGGCTGACCTCCCCACTGTGCCAGTGACATTTCTGATCTCAAGTAGCCACTGTTTCATGGATGCAGTAACAGCATTTTGTACCTGGACTCGAAGCGAGGGCAAGGAAGACAATATATGCTGGTATAGCGGTGTTTGCGACAGCGATGTCAATGGCATGGTCTGAATGTCTTCCAGAGACTTGAGAGGACAGTAACTCAGTGTGAGGGGCCCGAACAACTTCCATTTGACTCACTCGCAAGGCACTCCAAAACTTGCCTTCCTTGATCATGTCGCCAATGCGGTCGATGACGTCGAGAAGCTTCAAGCAAGCCTGAAACGTGTCGATTGCTTCGTCGAGATTGGAAGCTGTCTTCTTTGATTGCAGCAAAGTCCTCTTCTTTTCGACGAGGCCCTTTCCCAGCTGCCCGATGTTTTCATCCAAGGTCGCGATTTTCTCGCGGAGGTTGGTGGTATACGACTTGATGGTGAAGAGGGTGGAGATAGAGGAGATGAATTCCTGATAGTTCTCTGTGCAGATACCTTCTATCTCTGCGTCCTTTGTCTCGATGAGCGCTTGAAGGTTGCGCAAATAGACCTCTTGCTGTCGGTTTGCATGGATTTGTTTGATGATGGGACCAAGCTGTTCCAAGTTCTCGGAGGAGGAGGATGCATCAAGGAGATGTATCTGCTGAAGTTGCTGGTCGATACTTTCCTGAGTGTACTGTTGACGACGTCGCGGAGGCATCATTGATGTATACTGCAATCCATATTGGGATGAACGGTGAGCGGTTGTTTGACAACAGCTTTAGGTCCAAACACTGTCCCGTACTAGTCACGGTCTCCGAATGGGGGCCCGGTCCAGAAGCCCAGTCCACACCGTGTGCACCCGAGTCTTCACGTCCATCAGCTAATGCGATGCCTGAGGTAAAGTTCCGGGTCGGCGCGGTGTGAGTCTCTACTTTATCCCATCCTTTGCGATGACTTATAGCCAGATTATTTGATATGGATGGCACGCTGGTCGATTCGACCACCGGCGTCGTTGGCGCTTGGGCCACCTTTGCGAAGACATACCCTGGACTCGACGTAAAGACGATCCTCTACAGTAACTATCCCACCTCTCAGTCTAACCAGACCGCCATCCAAACCGCTCTTCTGCAGGCTCGCACGGCGTCAGGACAAAAGATAATCTTGCAAAGTGGTGTGGTATCACTGATCCAGAACTGCTCAAAGTCTCTTGGCTCCCAATTCACCTGTATCTACGCCTCTCTGAACGTTGGTATTCTATTAGGATGAAGCTGACCGATTCGAGCGAGCTATCATCGACTCTGCAGAGAGCGGTATCAAGATGCTCCCTGGCGTACGCTCAATCCTTGACAATGCGAGATATCTCCTTGTTATGCTGCTCTTTCAATGAGTCACTTACTTTATACCACAGCTGTCCGCCAAGAGTAAACCGAACCAACGGTGGACAATCTGCACGTCTGCAACTAAAGCCTATGCTACTGCCGCCTTGAAAGCGGCAAACATAGATGCTCCCGATGATTTTGTAACAGCTGATGACGTCCATAAAGGGAAACCACAGTAATACCCCCATTCCTCGTTAGTCGATGTGTATAACGACACTGCTTGTCAAAGCCCAGATCCATACCTAGAGGGGGCTGCTAGGTGCGGCGTCAGAGCTACCGATTGTAAGTAACTTCTTTTTTTGAGCTAGAGCATAGACGTATTTCATAACGAGGCCTCGTTGTAGAGGATGCACCCGCTGGTGTTGTGAGCGGCTTGGCCGCCGGGTCGAGGGTAATCGGCCTCCTGACTACACATTCAAGGGATCAGATGCTAAAGGCCGCTGAGAGTGCACCCGAGGATTACTTCTACCTGGTGCAGAATCTGTCGAGGTAAATACCATTTAAGCCTATTGTTTGAGTACTGACGTCGCGACAGTGTTTCAATGGTATTGGTTGACGATGACCTCAGCGTAGAGACAACAATCATCTTGACTTAGGATAGAACACCCTTGAGATGACACAGGACTGAAGGATGGGTCCTTTGATAGAATCCTAGAAAGATATTTTTTGGTGGATCCCAAGTCCCCGATGGTACAGTAAACCAAGACTACGCTGTGCATACAGTTTAGTCATTAGCTGATAAGTGAATATCTTATCTAAAGCACCCATCATCATAAATATACCGGAACGGACATAACGGAAGCGAGTTGCCTAATACTCGGCGCCTTCCTCTTCAGCGTCTGCTGAGTCGGTGCCTACCTCTTCGTAATCCTTCTCCAGTGCAGCAAGATCCTCTCGTGCCTCTGAAAACTCGCCCTGCAACACAATGAGGTCTTTGAAGTGCGAAGAAAAGACAACGTACCTCTTCCATTCCTTCACCAACGTACCAGTGCACGAAAGCACGCTTCGAGTACATCAAATCAAACTTGTAGTCTGGCGGTGCATCAATGCGTCTGAGGGAAATCACTGTTTCAATTATATGGACTGACCAAGGCGACTCCACGCAACAGATATGGCGGTAGTGCTGCATCACAAGATCAGCTGATATATGGCTCTGGACTGCAAGAAACTGACTTTGACAACATGCAGAGACTGC
>QGOH01008199.1:0-16931 GCA_003313155.1 Boletus sp. MG95
TGCCAGAGGCCTTGCCTATGTCCTCCCCCCCCGAAGTGCCTGATCCAATGGAACGTCTCGCGTCGTCTGGGGGTATTCCGATGGTTAAAAGGTGGCTGCGGACGGTGATTAAGAGGGGTGACACGAGCCAGGGCTCACGTCAGCCAGATCGTTCCTCCAGAGAGCCCGGTCGCCTTGCGAATCCCCGATCTCGTTCCAGGTCACAGACAGGAGATAATACCACAAATGTCGGACCTTCCAGAATGGCTGAAGATCGGCGTGCACCTGTGAGTGTTCTCTTTCCTCAGTAAACAGCGTAGTGTGTCTGACGGACTATCTCAGCGATCGGTCGCAGTACCCTTAAACCCAGCTCTCTTGAAACAAAGACCGGTAAAACAGGTCTGTTGATTATTTAGCTTGTTTCTTCATACCGCTGTTCAACCTGCGTCACAGCGTAAAACGAAGGTCAAAACTACTCAAGCAAGCCATTCGAACGCCGCCTCCAGTAGCAAACAAGACCATGCAGATCCAAAGAAAGCAGGCCCTATGTGTCTTTCTCGCGACGATATATTACGTTGTGACAGCTCACTTTTTGTTATTTAGGTGCAGCGAGCGAATGATACATCTCAACCCTTGTCCGTGCCAACCGGGGTCCATGTCATGGTGCGGGTTCACTTCTTTAACTTTGATTGTTTGACTCACGGTGGAATACAGCAAGAAGCAGGTGACGCTACGGTTGCGATTGCGTTCAAGTTACCCGCATGGATGTTGTGCCGGAGCCAGGTTCGTGAAGACGGGACACATTGATCCATGTCTGCCACGTTGATTTACGAGTCTGGACGTTTATCACGCCACTCTTCGAGTTCGTGTGATCTCACCACATGTATACGAGTTCTGATATCCACGTTCGTGACTGAGCTTTCTCCAATATACAATCAGCAGTTACATTCTTGACTGAGTGATCGGTGGTAAAGAAGTGCCACGAGGAACCTCGATGCATCATCTTCAAGAACCAGGAGAGCATTCAATATTCAAGTCCGTGGAAAGCCACAGCACTGCAATCAAGGCAAGTTAACCAAAGCGACAAGGGGTACCACCCGAACCAGTACTGTTATTCACATGGTAAGCAAAGGTTAACCTGGTCTATTGCTCATAGAAGCAGAGGGAAGTCAACGATCATTTTCACCTATGATCTCGGTTCGAGGTTTTTCTTGTTGACGCTGAGATGTCCAATAGCTTCGCTTATCCAGCTTCAATATTCGATTTTGGGCCGAACAACTCATACATCAAGTGAGCAATACAGGGTGATTTCAATCAGAATATGTACCATATGGATATATCGGCCTTGATAGTGATGAATTGGTCACCGTTCTGACCGTTGAAGACACAGATAGAGTTCTGGCATGCAGTGGCGACATGCTCACCGTTCGGGCCACGACCCATGGGTACTTGGGACTTTCATACAGGTTGAACACTTGGAATCGGAGGATCCAGAGGAGCATCATGAGACCGCCCATGGTAGAAAGGAAATAGGGCTAGCCTTCATCGAAAGACCTCGGACAAGGGGCCCTGCAACGAAAAAAAAAAACATCTTGTGGAGAGCATTGTTCTGGCGCACGAGCTGTTCAAGATCGCCTTGGAATGCACACATGCGTTGTGTGCGGTACATCGCGAGTGGGTGGCAGCGAGGAAAGGATGTCGACTGCTCGCGCGTGTTCGTCGCAAGGTCACTTAGCTGAGATCCGAGTAAGAATAAGCGCCTGTGTGAATGGGCCTTATTGAGCGTGTTTATGGTGCAAGTTTACGCGCCACGAATAAACCGGAATACCTCGTTCTTTCACTCTTCGAAGCTGACAACTGTGTACCATTGATGCAGATGCCGTCGATAAAGAGTGGTGCGTAGCAATTCTGGGGAGTCAGTGCAATGCTGACAATTCAGTAAGACCCAACAATAGTACTCGATACTGATGGCTCTGGTTGGGCATTGGTAGTCAGATTCCACCCGGACGGAATGCATTTTTTGGGCGGGAGCAGTGGTGGGATTCGACAATGGCGAATTGCAAATGGTCAAGAAGTCGGAAAGAAAACGGGAATGAAGTTGCGCGCGATTTCTGTGTCGAGGAATGGCAAGTGGATAGTGTGTGGAACTGAGGGGGGGGCAAGCGTGTGGGATGGGAAGCTGCATGAAAAGGCCATCGAGGTGGATGGCACAAACGATGTGCGTGCGGTGGACATCTCCCCCGATGCCACCACGTTTGCCACCGGAAACCGTCGCAATGAAGCCAACGTCTGGAACATTGTCACCGGCGACAGATTGGTTGGCCCGCTTCGGCATGATAGATCTGTCATGGGAATCATGTTCTCCCCCAATGGCGAACAGATCGCCACTGCTTGCGGGGACTCTATTCGCATCTTCGACAGTGACAGTGGTGACCAACTCGTCAAGATCAAGGCCAACCTGATTCTCACATGGCTCGCAGTCACTCCGATTGCATGGTCGAACAATGGCCAGCAAATTTTTACAGCATCCAGTGATGGTAAAATCAAGGCTTTCGAGGTGTCCACAGGGTCCCTACTCGCCGAATCGCGGGGTCATAATTCACGTACTGGCAGTGACTGGGAGTTCCGACCGTGTATCGCCCTAGCTGCCAACGGGAAGTTCCTTGCATCTTTCTCGGGAAGTTCCATCTCGTTCTGGGACACTTCAACACTTGCCCGGATTGGCCCAGTCATCGAGGGCACCCAAGAGTTGCGATCAATCGCTCTCTCTGCAGACTACAGCTATCTTGCGACTGGGGGAACTGATGGGACAATCGCGATTCGCAATCTCAGTGGTATCCTTCCAGGCTCGTATGGTCCATTCCATGTGAGTATTCTGCATTTCGCACGTTGGATATAGTACATATTGTCGTTCCCCTGTTTTAGGCACCCATTCAAGAAGCCAACTTGGGAACACCTGGGCTACAGCAACAACACGACGAAAGGCATTCGACATCGGGTCGCGACAACAAAGCAGCACACGAGACTCTGGTAGGAGTGTGCCAGTCACCGAACAAATCGCGCTGACTTTCGCATTCTCACACAGGAGCAACCCACGACGGCAAGTCCGCCCGAGTCGGAGAATCACGGCGAGGTAGGACTTTGGCCCTTTTCTTTTCAACGCTAGTTTTCATGACCGCATAAGACCGAGGTGCCAACTAGTGCACCTGAACCCCTGTTTGACTTTGATGAGGTCTGTCCTGATTTCACTGTACTCCTGCCTTCGTGTTGACTTCACTGGAGCCTCCATCCCCAATATCCTCTGTCCATCTTCGTGAGGGTGAGGTGACACCGCCAGGCTTGTCCCAGGCCATACCACGGCTGCCAGAGGTCCTGCCCATGTCCCTCCTTCCCGAAGTGCCTGATTCTGAGGAACGTCATGGTACTATTGCGTCGTTTGGGGGTATTCCGATAGTTAAAAGGTGGCTGCGGACGGTGATTAAGAGGGGCGACACGAGCCGAGGCTCACGTCAGCCAGATCGCCCTTCCAGAGAGCCCGGTCGACCAGCGAATCTCCGATCTCGTTCCAGGTCACAGACAGGAGATAACACTACAAATGTCGGACTTTCCAGAATGGCTGAGGATCGACGTGCGCCGGCGAGTGTTCTCTTCCTCATTTAACAGCGCGCAGTGTGTCTGACGGACTATCTCAGCGATCGGTCGCAGTACCCTTAAACCCAGAGCTCTTGAAACAAAGACCAGTAAAACAGGTCTATTGATTATTTAGCTTGTTTCTTCGCGCTGCTATTTATCTTGCGTCACAGCGTAAAAAGAAGGCCAAAATTGCTCAAGCAAGCCATTCAAACAAGGCCGCCCCCAGTAGTGGACAAGGTCATGCAGATCGAAGGGCAGCAGACCCTGTGTGTATTTCTCGCGACGATATATCACGTCGTGACAGCTCACTTTCCATTAGTCTCTGCAAGTGAACGATGCATCTCAGCCCTCTGCCGCGACGGGGATCCAGGTCACGGTATGCACTCTCCTTCAACTTGTATTGTTAGACTCACAGTGAAATACCTCAGCAAGAAGCAGGCGGCACCAGACTTTCAGTCTCGTGCAAGTTACCGACATGGATGTGCTGTTTTAGCACGACTGCTGAAGACGGGAGGCATTGACGCAGGTGATTGAGATGCATGCCACGTCGATTCGTGAGTTTAGACAGTTCTTTGATGCACATGTCTGTGGCTGGGCTGGTCGGTGGCATAGGAGTGCCATGAGGACACTGACCGAGCGACTGTGTACCCTTTGCTGAACGGATTTAAGAACCATAAAACAATGCATGGTTTGCCGTTCGACGCTGGGATATTCCATAGCTCCGCGTACTCAGCTTCAATTTCGGGCTGGACAGTTCATACCTCCTTAAGACACGAATGAACAATATTTGCAGGATGATTACGGGGCAATCAGAATACGAATGAGTATTTCGTGCATAAATGACATGGATATGCGTAACAGATCGCTACTAGTTAGCGCAAGAGATACAGTGGTGCGAGACCATTATTGCCCCGTAAGAGACTCGGGACAATGATAAACCAGATCGTTGGCGGAACGTAGATGTGGTGTACGACAGTGCTCTTTCATCACTCCTTCCAGAGCATCAGCGTCCACATCAAACGATGCGTTATCAAGCAACGAGTCCATGGCTCTGTCCTCGCGCACCAGTCCCACATACGAGTTTGGGTCCAGAAATTTACGGTCTTTCGACATGATCTTGTCGTCATGTTTGCCGTGATTTCGCCTGCTTGGTCATGGCTCCTCTTGGGATAGCTGACCACTACGAAAATTCGTCGAAGCGAACGGCGATTTCGGTGTAAGCCCAGTGGCTTATTTCGACATGCGAACGGGACAATACATCGCGTGGGGGCAAGCCTTGAGACAGGCCCTGATCACGGTGAAGGCCCACGTCAAATCTGCGGGACTCGAATGCTGGGGGTGAACGGTGAACGGTGACATTAAATGGGAAGGGAGATAAAGTAAACCCACGTGTTAGGCGCATCGAGGAGCGTCGTCCCAGTTGTTCGTGGGCGGCCGTCATCCAGCTGAACTGGACTAATTTATGTGAGACTCGAAATCTGCTTTGGCCGGGAGTACACGATGCGGCCAGCGGTGGCTATGCACTTTCGTTTCAAGTGTGGTCGCTCTCAGTGCCTTCCACAAGACCACATACACCGTTCTCTCCCTTTTTCCTTTCTCTTCCGGCGCGTTTTCGATACCGTCAAGGCACGATGCTTTCAAAACGTATCATTGCCGTTGCACGTAGTCGTGCTGTTTTTGCAAGACATGCCCCGGGCTCCGGCGTGTCCGGGACTTGGTACGGTTTTTCGTGTCATACCTCGACCGAACTCACTCAACCTTGATGGCGTCACCAGGCATGCCACTGCCTCGCATCTAATGCGTGCGCAGTTTCACGCTTCGCATCTCTTGCAAGGTCAGTCCTGCGACGTGAATCCTATCGCTCCGCGGACCATAACTGTGGTGCAATGAATCTCTGTAGCTGAGACTGTCAAGGTCCCTCAGATGGCAGAATCCATCTCAGAAGGTACCCTCAGGTCATGGTCGAAACAGGTTGGCGATACCGTTGAGGCAGATGAAGAGGTTGCCACTATTGAAACGGACAAGGTACAACCCCGATGGCTCTCAGTTGGTCCGTGCCTTGAACTGACGTGTCCCTTATCAAGATCGATGTCACCGTCAATGCTTCCGTTGCTGGAACGATTGTTGAGCTCCTCGCAAAGGAAGAGGATACTGTCACTGTCGGACAAGAACTCTTCAGAATAGAAGCTGGAGAAGTTGGTACGTGTTATTCTTCAATTCATTGTGCTTGACACTCATCTTTGGTCTCATCTGTTTAGCTGTGGCTGCGCCTAAGGAGAAAGCAGTCGAAGAACCTGCTCAGGCGGAACCTCCAAAGACCGCAGAGGCAGCCCCGCCTCAAGAACAACCCATACCACCCCCAGCTTCCCCACAAAAGAGCACTCCGGAAGCCCCTAAAGAACCCAAGGCGATCAAACAGGAATCGAAACCTGAAGCTGCTGCACCATCTAGGGTACCGGGCAGTCGCAATGAGACTAGGGTAAGCCATTATTCCGCCCTTTCGCGCCCGTTCTGTTCTTTGACCGCTACTTAGGTGAAAATGAATCGTATGCGTTTGCGCATCGCCGAACGCCTCAAGGAGTCTCAAAATGCCGCCGCTTCCTTGACTACCTTCAACGAAATCGATATGTCCTCCCTCATGGATATGCGCAAGAAGTACAAGGATGATATACTCAAGGAACACGACGTCAAGCTCGGTTTCATGAGCGCGTTCGCTCGTGCCTGTACGCTTGCGTTGCAAGAAATCCCCGCCGCCAACGCGTCCATCGAGGGTGACGAGATTGTTTACCACGACTTTGTGGACCTCAGCGTTGCAGTCGCAACGCCCAAAGGTTTGGTTACGCCCGCCGTCAGGAACGCGGAAACAATGAACTTCCTGGCAATCGAGAAAGAGATTGCCTCTCTTGGAAAGAAAGTGTGTAGATCGTTTCACCCGATTTAGCTTGTTCACCCACGATTCTCTCAGGCCAGAGACGGAAAGCTCACTCTTGAGGATATGGCTGGAGGTACATTCACCATGTCAGTCTATTCCTCCGGCGCACTGTGCATCGAACTAACAATAGGCGTTCAGCTCCAACGGTGGCGTCTTTGGTTCCCTGTATGGCACTCCCATTATCAACCTCCCACAATCCGCCGTGCTTGGTATGCACGCTATCAAAGAGAAGCCTGTTGTCGTGAACGGCCAGATTGTTATTCGACCAATAATGGTTGTCGCCCTCACGTATGATCATCGTCTTCTCGACGGACGGGAAGCCGTCACCTTCCTTGGTTAGTTGGTGTTTCACGTTGCTTATCTCATGCTAACGCTACATTTCTTTTCCCTTTGCAGTCAAGGTCCGCGATTACATCGAAGACCCTAGGAAGATGCTCCTCGCACCCTTTTAACGCATATTTTGGGACCCATTGTTCTTCGCCGTGCCATTAAGTTTTTGACTTTAGTTTCGTCACCCATAATTCGTCAATACTTTGCAGTATTATAGACCTTGTGCCTTGCCAACGTCAGTATGGTTCAAGAACAGTTGTATCGAGAATGACCCGCTGTGTTTACCGCGCGACGTGGCACGACAGGCGTCCTCGTGCGTCTCAGTCGACCGTGGGTTCTGCTGTTTTGTTTGGACTTCCTCCACCTGCTTCTATCGGACCGGGTTCACCAATGGCCGTATTCGACTGTCTTACCAGCTATGTCGTTCCGAGTAACAGTCGAAGCACCCGAGATGCCCAATAGTCTGCTACCCACTCCTCACCCAACTTCAGTAGTCATGTGTGGATTAAGACCTGTCACGGTGAAGGGGTGGGATGTAAAGTACGACAGTGACGGTGGTTCAGCCAGAGCAGCAGCTTGTAGTTGTGCCAAACACCGCATAGTGAGCCATGGGCTGTCCGCACATTCAATAAATACTTCACCAGCCGTAATTGGAGTGTTCGCTTCCTTGCACGGGCCGTCCTACGTACGCGCAGTATAAGTAGTAAATGCTTAACCAGCCATAATTCGAGTGTTCGCATCCTGCGTCCATCGTCCATGGAAAAGGCATTTGACTACGTACCGACCCCAGCTATGGAGCTGCCGAGGTTGGGGCGCTCATCGTCCCGCAGGTCGGGCAAGTGCGTCTGGCCTGTGTTGGCGGCCCTCGTCCTCGCAACCCTCTACTTTTCCATCGACCTTCCCCTCCTCTCGGTCGGACATCCCCGACCTCACGTCCGCGTGCCATTGCATGCCGCAGACACGCTCGCGAAATGTCGATCCTTGTCCGTCAAGCCGGCACCCCCTCCGGAATTCGGCAGCCGTACGCAGTCGGATAGGTACGAGCCAGAAACGTCTTCGGTTTTGATTCGGAATGCGACCATTTGGACTGGACGGGACAATGGAGAGGACGTCGTTCATGGGGACATTTTGTTAGAGAATGGATTGATCAAGAGTGTCGGGAACACGGACACCCTGTTGAACGAGGTTGGTATTGTCGAAATCAATGCTGAGGTGAGCATGATCGAGGACCTAGCATGACCAGGTGACCCATATATTCATGGAATGAACAGGGTGCATGGGTGACTCCAGGGTGAGTACTTGAGTCACCACTTGGGCCATTTGAACGCTGACTAGCACTGACTGCCGACCATGAACTTGAAGCATTGTCGATGTTCATTCTCACATCGCTGTTGGTTCGTCCCCGGCACTTCAAGGTGCCGGTGACACCAACTCTGCGAAAGGTCTCGCCTTGCCATGGATGCGATCCCTCGATGCTCTGAACACGCACGACGATAGCTACGCTCACTCTATATCGGGAGGCGTCACCACCTCGCTCATTCTTCCCGGGTCTGCTGATGCTATCGGTTAGTCGGTGCTTTCCATCTCAATTCAGGCATTGTAGATCGACCACAACCTTTTTACAGGCGGACAAGCGTTTGCAATCAAACTGCGGTCAACCAGTGAAAGGTCGCCCTCGTCACTGTTGGTCGATCCACCTTACGGCCTCAATGGTACACAGGTGAATTACGATATACCCCCACGTTGGCGTCATATGAAGTGGGCATCGTTTCGCATTTCCTACACTCGGGGCTTTGCTAACATGCTCTCATAGGCATGCATGTGGTGCGTGTTCAGACATATGTCTACCTATTTCGATTAACAGGATTTATATTTCCAGGAGAGAACCCTTGTAGGTATCATGATCTTGGCCTCACTCTGCCCAGTCCAATGTTTTCACTTTAGCGGGTTCTTATTCGGGAACGAGAATGGATACTGTATGGTCATACCGCGAGGCGTGAGTACTCGGAACTGTTTCGCTGCACATACTTAGTAGCTAGTCGACAGCTACGAACATGCCCGCCAAATCAAGGACAACCAAGATGAGTATTGTGAGAAAGCTTTCGCTGACGAATGGGAAGGACTAGGCGAGTTTCCGGAGGATTTGCAATGGGAAGCCCTTGTAGACATCTTGAGGGGCAAAGTCAAGGTGAATATACTATTTGGCACGAAAATGGTATTATCAGGAAAACGAATACGTTTTTAGGTTCAAACGCATTGCTATGAAGCTGTAGACATTGACGCTTTCGTAAGGGTACGTGCATTGTCCGTGCTCTGTCCTGTGATGGGATGACGACTTTCTTCGCAGCTGTCCAACGAGTTCCAATTCCCGATTGCCGCGTTCCATCATGCCCATGAGGCTTTCCTTGTTCCAGCTGTCCTCAAGCGAGCCTATGGTCAGACCAATTTTCGCATCGCGAATCGCAAACTGATCGTCCTTTGTAGAACATCCTCCCGCTGTTGCGATGTTTGCGGCGTTCGCAAGGTAGAACTGCAGGCACTGTGCTTGGGTGTCAAAACTGACTGGTAATAGGTACAAGCGTGAAGCGTACCGCCATTCAGAATTCGCGCCTCGTATCCTGGACGAGCAGGGTATCAAAGTCATTATGAAGGTGAAGGGATCACGGTTTATCGTGAGGCGACATTGACCTGGTGTCGTCTTAGAGTGATCACCCAGCGATCCAGTCTCGCTGGCTTTTGCATGAAGCGCAACAAGCTCATTACTATGGGCTTCCTGACAATGCTGCTCTGGCTTCTATCACGACGAACGCTGCCGAATTACTTGGACTAGAGCACCGTCTTGGTTACATCATGGAAGGTACGTAGAATCCCATGAGAGCAATATGCTCTGGTCGCTGACAACCTTTCCCAGGTTATGATGCAGGTAAGTCGCAAGTAGTAATTGTGATTCAGGCTCGATTCTCAAGAGCATCTCAGATGTTGTCATCTGGGACAGTCATCCACTGGCGCTCGGTGCTACGCCCGTACAAGTGTTTATTGACGGAATACCTCAACTTCAGACGTCGTTTACCAAGAAGAAAGATGACAGACAGACCGCTCCGAACACTCCAAGTTTCGACGAGGAAGCCAAAGCTGCTGTCAAATTCGTTGGTTTACCCCCTCTAGAAGCGACTCTGATTGCCTCTGGCGCTGTGCTGTTCCGAAATGTGTCCAGCATGTGGCGGAGAGATGAATCCGGAGTACATTCTGTCTTCCAGACTCGCGATGCCGACGACGAAGACATCGTCTTTGTTGAACACGGGGAAATCGTCTGCGCGGGCTCGATGGGAACTTGCACTTCTTTCGTCAATAGCGAACGACTGAAGGTGGTCGACTTGGAGGGCGGGGCTATCACCCCCGCCCTAGTATCTGCAGGGGCCTCGCTCGGTCTTCAGGAGATTGCTGTAGAGATGAGTACTTTGGATGGGCTTGTCTTCGACCCATTGCAGGAGTCTACCCCAAAAGTCCTGGGTGAAGGGAGTATCACCCGTGCCGTGGATGGTCTCATGTTTGGAACTCGAAATGCGCTGTGAGGCTGTTGCTTCAGGACATGCTAAACATACTGATGATTTCGTATCAAGACTTGCTTATCGGTCTGGTGTTTCGACTGCAGTTACATCACCCATCTCGGGTGGGTTACTTGGTGGTTTGGGTACCTACATTTCCCTTGGGGCCAAACACAAGCTGGAACATGACGCTGTGCTTGACGATGTCACTGCCGTTCACGTCGCTGTTCTACACCGAGGTGAGGGACCAAGCGTGAGCACACAGATAGCAGCACTCCGTCGTCTTTTGTTGGGTCCGTACACAGGTGAAAGAGGCGCGTCCTTTGAAGCCGTTGTCAAGGTTCACGTTCACGATTCTTTCCTGAAAACGCCAAATCTGACGCAGACTCGCACAGGGAGAGTTACCTCTGGTCGTCAATGTGAAAAATGCCGACATCATCGCAAGTCTTTTGAAGCTCAAGCAAGAAGTCGAAGCGATCTTTGGTACACCGATCAAGATGACCCTTGTAGGCGCAGGCGAAGCACACCTTGTTGCTGCTGAGCTGGCAACTGCGAACGTGGGCGTCATCGTCACGCCTCCTAGACCGTTCCCGTTTACCTGGGAGGGTCACCGGATGTCAGCCATATCTTTGCATGTGTTCCTGGAATATTTGACTGATGACATTCTATTCAAGCATTCAAGGACCGCCTGTTACGGAACAAAGCCTTGTGACTACGTTGTTCGCCCACGGGGTGACCGTTGGTATCGGACACCAAGGAGTCGCAGAAGATGCACAGATGTCCGCTTGGGCCGCGCGCAACCTGAGATGGGACGCCGCGTGGGTGAGTTACTCTGTGTGTAACTTGGTGCACCGTCGTGACAAGCCGTCTTTCCTCGTGCAGGCACACGCCGATTCCCATGGCTTGATTAGCATAGAGGATGCTTTGAATATGGCGACGACGAACGTCGAGAAGTTGTTGGGAGTAACTCGGACGGCGTCGGACAGTGATATGGTCGCCACGAGAGGAGGGGAGCTGCTTAGTTTTGAGGGAAAGGTGGTCGCAGTGACTTCTCCGAGACGCAGAGTGGTCGATCTTTTTGAATAGCGTCGTATGTACAGAGTAGGCTGGTGAACGTGTATACAAACAGATGACTTGATCACGGCCCAACTGAGAGTCTTATGTCCGGTCACACCATGCCAATACGTCTACCCAAGGAAACGCGCGCTTTGGTGGTGAACAAGTCCCCCGCCGAGAGGAAGCCACTCTACCATGACGCAGTGGTGGAGAAACGTCCTATACCCACCTTGCAGAAGGGTCAGGTCCTGGTGAAGATGGGAGCCGTGGCGTTCAACCACAGGGATGTCAGTATCCTGTTTAACCATCTCGAATCGGTCCGACGTTGAACTGGACTACTGGGCAACCTTTACTCGTAGCTTTGGATCCGTCTTGGTCAATATTCAGGTATTGCGTTCGGAGCCACACTCGGAGCTGATGGTGCAGGTACGCAGATGCATATCGACCCAAATCGTTCTTAGAACGTCGTCATTCAACGTGAAGGGCTTTCCAGGAACGGTCATCGCGTCCGCAGATCCTAACGACCCTCTCCTACGACAACGCGTATTCCTCACGCCAATGCGGGGCTGGGATAGCAGCCCCGACGCGCCGGAGCCCGGGTGGGTGAAACGAACCCTATCCCTCGAACGTCGTCTCATTCCTACCCTGTTTCCTAGGTCGACGTTCGGCATCCTCGGTGGGGGGAAATACCCCCCTCTGGGAACCTTTGCAGACTATGTCGTCGTCGAGCGGGATCAAACCGTTCGTTCCCCGGACCACCTCGACGACGTTCACATGGCTGCATGGCCTCTTGGCGGGTTGACTGCGTGGAGGTCTGTCGAGCGCAATTCAGCACGACGACGGTCGGCTAATTAAATAATGCCACTGGTACAACGCTCGCTTTTTGTCTCCCTTACAGGGCCGCCATCGTCAATGCCTGTGTCGACCAAGGTCAGAATATCCTCATCACAGGCATCGGCGGCGGTGTCGCTCTCATCGCACTTCAGCTCTGTCTCGCCAAAGGTGCAAACGTGTTCGTCACGAGCGGTAGCGAGGATAAAATTCAGAAAGCGACCGCCCTCGGTGGCGCTGGCGGTGTCAACTACAAATCGAGTGGGTCTCTCACCTTTTTTTCTTGCCTCGACGTTTGCCCCCCACCCCCCATTTTTTAACTGAGAATGTCGTTGCAGAGGACTGGCCAGGTCAACTCGCCGAGTTGCTCGCAAAACGGGGTGGGTCTATATTGCTCGATGCCGTCATCGACTCTGGTGGAGGCGATATCATGGGCCAAGTCAACAAAATTCTAAAGCCCGGTGGAAAAGTCGTCGTCTATGGCATGTATGTGTGTTTTACTTGCCACACAATATGCCCTTCTTCTTCGTCTTCTCTCATTCATTCCAATGTCAATCTCCGTTCTAGGACTGCCAACCCCACTATAAAATTCACCATGCGTGAGGTGTTGAAGCACCACCAGCTTATCGGTTCGTGTCGTCTGTTATGGTTTGTGGTTAAGAGGGGCTGTCCTGACGTGCGAGGAACAAAAGGGTCGACGATGGGGTCACATCAGGACCTCGTTGACGCGACAAGGTTCATGGCGGAACATGCCATCGTCCCCGTGGTGTCTCATGTGTTGGAGGGCTTAGGGTTCGCTGAACAAGGGTTTGAGCTGATGAAACATGGAAGTCAATTTGGCAAGATCGTCGTTCGAATGGATGAGAGTGGGCAGGTTGCAGCGCGACTGTAGTAGCTCCGATTGTCGGACCTCATCTAAGCCCCTTTAGGACGAATGAGTACGATGGTAGGGATCAGTGCGTTCAGGCACCGGAGTACGATCACCATTCCTTGAGCGGTCGGGCGCCGAGCAGGTAAGAGTGAAAAATACAAAGTACACAATTCACGTCAAAACCCCCCAGTCACACATTTATCGGACATTTTGCAACGCTTCCTTGATCCTATATTCCCAATACCTGACGATGAAGGCACGTCAATTTAATTGCCGAAGTGAACTCCTCAGACGAAGTATTAAGATGACATACTTCTTTCTCATGGTGTCGTGTTCGTGCGCAAGGGAATTCCAAAGCTTCACATGAAGTGAGTAAACAAGGTTAGCTCTCAGACTAGCCATCAAAGGGGAAGGCAGAGTGTCACTGTACCTCAGTCGCTCTCATCAGATCATTTCCACCGGTGGTTTCATAGATATCCGCCATGAATTCAATTGCTGCGACACAGGGTAACTGAGCCCCTGGAGATGGGAGGGGATCCTCGAGGTCGACCAGATCCCCAGGTGCCTCATGTTGTTCTGAATGAGGTACAGAATAGGGGGCCACGAAAGATCGAAGGGTCGAATAGGGCGTTTTGGAGTGGTCAAGTATACCCCGGAGATAATTCCACGCAGACGCATTGTTGGGCGCAATCGCTATCTTTGACTTCACGAAGCTAGAGGAGGTGGGAGAAAAAACGGTGCCGTCAACTCACTTCGTCTCGCACATGACTTTGGTTTCCTACGCATTACGTACGTCAACTCTCGGCGGACGACTGCGTCCCTGTCCTCGTCTCCTTTCCTGACGCCAGACTGGAACACGACGAAGAATCGGTGATGCCACGCCGAGTTGTTGCGTAGATCGCTGCCTAGCATGTGTTCTACGAACGCGAGCTCATCGTGCCACAACGCATCGTCGTTGAAGTGGGCGAGGATCCATTGCCTATACGACCAGGTGTGGTAGTTCTTGGTGTCGATCTGGAGGGCGTTGGTAATGAACGCGAGTTCGGGCGCGGGATCGTTAGTCTGTTGGACCAGGAGTCGACGGTGATGCCAGACTTGATATGTTTTCAAGTACGTGACCGCGAGCTCGTCCATTAGCTCTAGCTCGGCATCCAGGGGGGCGTTGAGAGAAATGAGGGTTTTGTACCGATACTGCCTGATCGAGGTCGTAGTGCGCGGGTTCGGGACGAGCACCTCCGAAGGAGGGTGGAATGCTCACCATGCTGAGTAGTGTGCAGGGTTCTGACGGATGATGTTCTCTGTAAGATCGAGCACCCTGGGGCTCTTCTCTCCAGTCTTGACGATGCCTCTGAAGTAGTTTGTGGCATCTTTGTCTGAATCGTCGCCCAAGTGTTCAAGATGCTGAATCGAAAGTCATTGTAGACACGCACATTCTGGTGTGTAGAAGATTGGTGCGATAGGAGTAGCGCCTTCGTACTGCTCGAGGGGGACAACGTCGGCCCACTCTGGTCTATCAGCAAATAACGGCTGGTCCTCTTCCATGGGACAGGGTCGTATGCAGGACAAAGAGACGCCTGCACGTTATTGTTGTATGCACCCAAAGTGGGACTAACTCAAACTTCAAAGCCCCGCGACACAAAAGGAACGGCGGTCGTCATGTCCAGAAGTAAAAACCATCAGAACATACAATACAAAGTGGACCTAAACTACGGCAGACATGTGAAGAAGATAGGTATCAGAATATTACCAAGAGCCACATCACAAAGAGTATGCGAGGCGAGGAATTACATGCCACTGCAAAACAGTAGTGCTCAGGCTACAGCAGGAGCAACTGCAGGAATAACCGCGTTGCTCGCAGTATAGTCCTGCTAGTTCGTCAGAATGCTGCATTGCGAGGGTCAGATATTCCACACATACCTCCATCTCAGCATCAAGATCAGCAGCACTCTTCTGCGGACGTTCAGTACCTTTCCTAGCACGACCTCTTCCCCTACGGATGCCACGGGAGACAGGCCTGAAGCATCGAATAAGCAAGATAGTCACCGAATTAAATTATAAGCTAACCTTGCCGCTCTCGTAGTGGGCGTGGTAGCTGCCACAGTTGCAGGTGGAGGAGCGACACGAGAAACCAACGATTGAGCTGGCGCTGGACGCGCAGGGTCAACGACAATTTCGATCTTCATGGGTCGTTCTGTTATTGACGAACGGGCGCGGGATAGTGAGCGTTAGTCGGCTGAGTTCTGACGCAAGCAGGCAAGTAAAAAAGGGGGACGGATACAAGCAACCCATAACCCAAGCTGCTACCGAGGATCGCTGAGCCGTTCATCCGCTCTTCGAGTACTCTTCGCGACGACGCCACGTGTACCGAGCCTTCATGACATGTCCAATCCTGAAATTGGTCAAGCGGTGAAGATCTGGAGGACAACCACCCCTCGCTCCACAATCCTTGCACCGTGCTCAAAACCAAATCCCATGACCGCACCATAAAGTAAGCCCGAATAGCTGGCTGCAGGCAACATGGATTCCGGAGGGTGATCAGTCCTCCGTTATGAATCCACCGCTGTCATCCACCGCATGCAGGAGGCAGCAAGTGTGGCAGCGAGGACAAGTCATGGTCGCCACCAGAAAGACTGTCAACTCGCACTTTCAGCGCCTGAGATGTCGTCCCAAGTAGCTTTCGAAGTGGGCTCCCGACTAGCGTTCGACGGCAACGGTCACCTCTGCACTTCAGAGATTCTTCCCAAGAACAGAGACGTAGGAAAGCAGATAAGAAAGTGGCGATACTAACTCCCATCGATGAGGCGGTTGTTGTATTGTTGGTACGCCTTGGTGCCATCTCCTTTTCTCTGGAAGTGAACCGCAGCAATCCCTTTCGACCGGCCAGCACTGTCATAATGCAAGGTGACATCACGAAGAGGACCGACAGTGGAGTGAAAGAGTTCCTGAATAGGAGTGTCAGAATGAACTCGTGCAATGTGTCGACAAAGAAGTACCTTGATCTGGACTTCATTCACATCCGCAGGGAGATTGGAGACAATAATCTTGTCAGTGGGTTGAGAGGCGGGGGTGGCTGCGGCGACCACTTTGGCAGCGGCGGCATTCTGAGTAGCGGCACGGGTAGCTGCATTTGCGGGACTACCCAATACTTGAGCTTTGGCTGGAGCACGGCGACCAACTCGGCGCTGGGTCTTAGGACGGGCGGCAATAACCTGAAGAAGGGTTGAGCCTCACGGAAAAAAAAAAAAAAAAGGCTGCATAGACGCGTTCCGCTCACCTCGTCAAGAGACTTGTCCATTTTTCAGTAATGAATGAAGCGTAAAGAAATATGCAAAAACGAGGACGTGGACGAGAGTGCGACTCGGTGGGGTGGTGGCAACAATAAAGGGGCGACGCAAAAAATATGTGCAGGGGACAACACGGTTTTTATTGGAGAACGGAGTTTCGGAGTCTAAATATTTCTCACGGCTGTGCATTCTTCTTTGCCTGTTGCTGGATGTGGCTGTGCGGTACTATCTGTACTGATCCAAGACCATGTCTCGAGGGGGTCGTAGTGGAGGTCGAGGGGGCGGGCGAGGTGGTTTCAAGGGAAGCGGCGCTTTCGGTGCAGGCTCTATGCCCCCAATGGGGCTCACATTCGCCGATATACAAGCAATGTCGCGTGAAGCAGACGCATTGTACCCCGTACGGTTGGAGCTCTTGTTTATTGTTACGTGACAACCCCCTGATACACATCTCTGGCCAGCCCCTGGACCCA
>QGOH01008224.1:0-13742 GCA_003313155.1 Boletus sp. MG95
GCATCTTTACGCGTGACTGGTGTTGAAAGTTGGTCCCGAGTACAGTACCAGCTGATCCTGATTTAGGAGATTTACCAAATCAGGTCCTTCAGCTGCTAACACGATCGTGGAGCCCTTTGTACTCTTCTGCACGACCACTTTTTGCATATCCCAGCCTCTTTTACAAAGATAGCCATGGCCGAAACCCCAAAACCAGCTGAAAAACCACGATTGATATCGGAGGCTGATATCACCAAATATAAAGTATGCCTAAACTGTGTCGTACAATAGCGTCTTCAGGCGTGCTGATCGTTATGACCGGATTTCCGTAGGCGGCTGGCGACATCGTAAACGACGTCATGAAAAAACTCATCGCTCTCTCTGTCGAGGGGGCCAAGATCATCGATCTTTGCATCGAGGCGGACAAGCTCCTCGAAGAGGCCACTGGGGGTGTGTACAACAAGCCCGTCAAGGGCGTCAAGATCTCCAAAGGCACGAAAAAGCCACGTTTTTCTCTTCATCCCACACATTCTCACCACATGGGAATGGTCATAGGTATCGCCTTCCCGACGTGTATTTCTGTCAACAACGCCGTCGCCCATTTTTCCCCGCTTGCGTACGTTTTTTTTCCCATAGCCCCCCTGGCCCGCTCCGAGCGCTTCGATTGAATAAGATGTTATGCCTCGTTGATGTAGCTCAGATCCCCTCGCTTCCCAGGTGTTGGCTAAAGAGGACATCGTGAAGCTCCACATCGGAGCTCACATCGACGGGTTTGCGGCGATCAGCGCAGAAACGATCGTCGTTGGTGCAAGCGAACAAAATCCCGTAACGGGAAGACGTGCCGATGTACTCAAGGCAGCTTGGCACGCTGCCGAGGCCGCGCTGAGATTGGTCAAAGTTGGGAACAAGAACTGGGTAGTGACGGACGCGGTTGCGAAAGTAGCTGCGGCTTGGGACTGCAAGCCGGTGGAAGGTGCGTACGTGATCGGTCGAGAGAACTATGGTGATGAGGGGGGGGACGCGCTCTTTCTTTCTTTTTTTTTGTTGAACAGGGATGCTTTCATGTCAACAGAGTCAAAATGTGATAGACGGGAAGAAGCGCATTATCCTGAACCCGACTGAAGCTCAGAGACGGGACACCGAGACGATTACGTTCGCGGAGGATGAAGTATATGGCATCGATATTCTCGTCTCGTCAGGGGAAGACGGGAAGGTATGCTTGATCAATCATCATCAGGAGCGATCAGGATTTAATTGTGACGTCTCAAGGCACGGGTAGAAGGCTCGAGGACGACTATTTATCAGAAGGAAGGGGCCGTCACGTATCAACTAAAACTAAAGAATTCTCGTGCCGTGTTTTCTGAGATGCAGAAGAAGGCTGGGGCATTCCCGATCAACATCCGTGTCCTGGAGGATGAGAAGAGGGCCCGTCTTGGCCTCCAAGAGGCCGTCTCGCATGGTCTTGTGAAACCATACGAGGTGGTGTAAGTGACCACACTTTTGGTTTATATAATCTGATGACGGTCCACCAGTTACACTCCTGCAGGCACGTCTGTGGCTGCATTCCATTTCACTGTCGCCCTCCTCCCTGCTGGTCCCCTACTGATCACCCATCCACCTGTTTGGTACAAACCAGAGCTAGTCAAGACCGCGAAAGAGCTGGAAGATGAGGAATTGAAGAGTCTGTTGACAAAGCCACTGCGAGAGAACAAGAAGAAAAAGAAGGCAGAGAGTGCAGAGGTCTAAGTCAAGTGATTAGACAATAGATAATTACACTATTTGTCGAACGGCGGGTTGTGATGTACGAACATTGAATCGAAATATGTACTTGCCAGTGACCCTCACTTCTTGGACTCCGACGTCCCTGCCTCCGTCACCGGCCCTTTGCTGGCCTCCTCTCCAAATTCTCCTATCGTTCGAACGACGAGATCGACGTTTTCCAAAAGCCCATTGACTGCTAGACGTGCTAAACGGATGGTTAACGTCTGAAAAGTCCTGTGATGCCGTCGACCTGTCAGGAACTGCGAGTCGAAGCAAGTGGAGCCGTAAGACTGACGCGATCAGCTCGACGCCTTCCACCGCCAACGTCCGCTTGACAGCGTCTTTTTGTAGTTCAGCGTCGACATCGATGACTTGCTTTGCGATCGTGGCATGCTTGTCACTCGCGAACGGAATACGAATGGTCCTAGAACGGATCCAGGGATGAAAATGACAATAATAATTGGTCTGTCGGTCGATCGGACGAGGGAGGGTACTCACACGGTATGCCATGCTGTGTCGGACATGGTGGTGGTGGTGGATGAATCGATGATGATCAAGGTCGCATCACAAGTACTCTGAGCGGACCAGCAGGCTACAGTACGATCGGTCGTTATCATCATCATGCATAACAGGTCATGTACAATGCCATCGGATTCTGGGCGCTTGCGGGTCTCTTTCCTGTGCTGTATTACTAGACGGCGCTCGAGTCTCGATATATGGCCTTCCTCGAGATCTGCCTGTTGATTGAGATGAGATCCATACATCTGGTTACGGCCCGACTCCCGGAAACGGACCGAACTACAGCCGTACTAGCCGGTTAGTATGGAATATTGAACGAACAGACCCCGTCGCAGTGGTGGGTCCACGGTAGAGTTCCACCGTGTAGGCGTTTCAAATTTTCAGGAAAGGGGAGGGAAGTACCTGTCCATCTCAACTTGTACACACACTCATGAGAGGTCTAGCACCACAGGGCACGGACTCGCAATCAAGTTCCCCCGTAACCCAGCACGACAATAACAATAACAATTTATTTCCCCCCCATTTTTAAATTTCATGCCACCGCATCTGACAGGTGGTTTCTGACAGTGGATACATCACGCGCCCCGTTGCTGTAATCCATGCCAGGGTGTTTCAAGGTACGACTACCTAGCACTGGATATTATTATTATTATTATTCTCTGACAACGACCGCGGTACGTGCCACCATTATGACACGGAAAACCACGAGACGCCACGCCGAGCCTATCTGGACACGACAGATCGTCTAGCGAGGAGCGTTGCAAACCCCCCGGAGCCCGTGGGAGCGTTGGTTTACAAGACCAAGCCAATTTGTGGGGCCGGCTTGGTTGATGGCGCGAAAAAACCAGTTCTCATTGGATTACCAGGGCCGACGGGTCGTGCCTAATGCGATACAGCGATACGGCAACTGAAGGAAGAAAAAAACATCCGCATGGCCGTAAGAAAGATCATCCTTTCAGGTTCGAAATGCTTTGAACAAGGAATAAGGTTACAGGGGAATGAGACTCTGTTGAGACCGCAATGGGCCACACGTGAGTACAGAACAAGGAATCCCGCGTTAATGCCGTGATTCGTCATCTCTCTCAATGCGAAATATGAAAAGTATCTGGAGTCGCAATTGCCACCCAGACGGACATACCTGGCCGGACGCATCCGTCCAAAAGAAGCTGTTGAGGGAGGAAAACGCGGCGCGAAATCTGCTTCATCGTCGGTTCAAGCTACCGTCATCACTTGTGAGCGAAATCCGGACGCATCCGGATATTGCATTGCGTCCCGAGTAATCTCTCCGCAAAAGAATGCGAGTGGGAAAGGTAAATCAAATAGAACGTATGTCTTACTAGATGGTCTCACCGTATATTTGCAATGATCACATCAGGAATGTATAAACGTGTATCATGCCAGTGATGTTTGCCGTACCCTTCTGAATGAGGTATTGAGGTATGAGCCCCTGTAAAAACATCATTTTCAATGGATTCTTGAGCAAAACGCCTCATTGTAAATACAAATATCGCTGTGTCAGTTACGTACCCAAAGGAAAAATCGGCCGTCATTTCCCTTACGACTGCTTCAATGTAAGGTAAGGAGGACCTATTCTTGAGGTCAGGTCAGGCGGTGATGACCAACGGCGATTGCGGTTTCGCGCTAGGCTCGAGCCATAGCCAGGAGAAGAAACTGTACAGTAGCGGCAGTCTCATGAGAAATAAGTGAGGGAGATATGCGTCAAGGCAAGGGTCACCAATTCCACGACAGCCGAAAGTCTCCGCCATGAACTTGAACTCGACACATCGAGGAAGTCGTCCGTTTGGTTTGGCTCTCCTTACTGCCCCGACCTGGCAACATTTCCAGAAAGTAAAAAGTGAATAGGAGGCTGGACTCGAGGTCGATGAACGTCCCCAGAGCAGACCGAGGGGGATTTTGTGCACCGGAACGCGACGGTGCCTCTTTTTTTTTGCGCAGGTAAGGCTGAGCGCCGCCGAGGAGGCCACCCCGAAGAGAACCAAACGGAGATCACCCGGAACAAGTAGTATCAAGGTTGTGGGAGCACTGAAGGTGCTTCTCGACCTCATGCCTATTCTATCCCACGAGCTACTTTGGTGAGTCTCTGCAGTATAAATTAATCATGTCCGACGAATTGAATCGTCGAGTATTTGTGCACCATCCGGCAGAGATTGCTCATGATGGCGACGGCAGAACAAATTACCTTTCAAAAAGAACGCACCAAGAGTCAAGGCAAATCAAACGAAAACACAGATGATGATACGCACGGCTCACCGCTCAAGTGCATCCGGACGACGGGTTCCGGGGTAGAAAATTCAAGGCGTTGATTCATCTAAAGTATTACAACAGATCGAGTTTGCATGATTGAGCTACCAAAGCTACCAGGCCAAGGAATCCTCGAGTACACGTCGCAAACCTCATGCAACCAACCCAAACCAGTGGAAGTGAAATCCGATCCGCAAACCCTATAGTAAAACGACACCAACTACTCCAGACCCGGCCTGAAGAGATTGTGCACAACCTTGATAAATCATGCATAAACACAAATGATCGAAATGAAAACGAGGGATGATTTAGGCCAGCCTCAAAGTGGAAGAAAGATAGCACACTATCGCCAGGATAGTAGCATTTTGAGATGCAGCATGTCGCCATCTTACGACAGTAGTGAGTATAAACCATGGGTATCTTCGTTCGCTTAGAGGGTAAACGCGACGACGGCGAGAACGGCGGAGCTGAAAAGAGTGACAGTGCTGAGGTGGCGCGTTGAAAGGGCGCCAGAGAAGGGGTTCAGGCCGGCACCGGCAGCACCGGCAGGGGTGAGGGCGGAAGATGTCGGATATGAAGTAGCAGCCGCGGGGCCCCCGGAAGGAGGAACGGTCAAACTATCGGGAGAATCGGAAAATCAGGCACGGAAAAGATGTCGCAGCAAGGAAGACTTACGGTGTCCCGGAGGGGGCCGCAGAGGGAGTGCCAACCAAGCAGGAGGTATCATTGCTGTCGCCGACAGTGATCTATTGTCCGCCATGCGAATAGTTAGGCAAGAAAAGTTCGATCTGAGAAAAACGTACAGTTCCACTCCAGGCTTCGTTTCCGACCGAATCTTCAAGAGAGAGAACGACTTGGGTACCGGTAGCGAAGTCGACGGTCCAGGTTATATTAGTGGAAGTCTGGTTACCAAGGTCCTCGCTGTGGTGGGTGAATGGTAGATCGGAGAGGGCACCGAGAAGGACTCACAGGGCTTCACCGCAGACATCCTGGGCAGAGACAATAAGGAGGTCATAAGGGGTGTTGCCAGTAGAGGACCAAGTGATTTGAGCTGGTTGGCACTGGGAAGGAGATTGGAAAGGGGGCTGCGATGAAGAGAAGAAGACCGACCTGGACAAAGCAGGGGGTATCGATCTGGAAACCGGACTGTGCGACAACGGTGGAGATGAGGGAGAGGGTAAAGAGTGTGGTGAACATGACTGCTCAGTGCACGGGTGGGTCGTCGGACAGGCAAGGAAGGGATAAGATAAATACCCGAACGGATATGAAAACGGGGAGGAGGGCGACGTGCAACAACACCATATTTTGATCTTATGCGCCTGATTTCAAACCCCGCACAAAGACATGACATTAGTTTCAGTTGACATGCTCCTCACACGCGCAGCTGGATCGGAGCAGCAGTCGCACTCAGAGCCTACTCTTTACAACACTGCCCTCCTCTACCAGTCTCCGCCGCTTCGTTATCCTATGCACATCATCATCAGCATTGACCTCACTCGATCAGGAAGGGCTCACCCAGAGTGTGCCACCACGCTTGGTTCCTTGCCAATGCCTTCCACCGCTGACCGCTCCTCCACGGGGACATACCGTCGCTCAGATGGACCGACGTAGACTTGTCTCGGGCGCCATATCTTGACGCCTTCCGGCGACAGCATCATCTAGTACACCATCAGCAACATTCGGACTGCAGCAAGATCACAAGCACCTGACGCCAGTGCGCGAGCCAGCCCACAACACGGGGCACAACGAACAGGACGGGGAAAAAGTCCATCGGGAAACCTGGCATTCATGAACTCATTTTCACATCACGAATTCTCGTCCGAGTACACACCCATTGCGCGATAAATCAGCCCACTGTTGAGCCAAACCAGGTCATCAGTACTTGGCTCGCTTGCGAATATATGGGCATACCTCCAAAAATCAACATTGGGAGCAAGCTTCCGGGAGACGAAATAGTCGTCTTTGAGGGCTGCATCATGCAATGCCATGGCAGTGTTGAGCAGAGGATCAGCACCCGTGCTGCATGACGAGAGCGCCTCGTCGACAAATGAGTCAAGAAAAGCAAGTCGGGGACGTACACTGCAAATACTTCATCTGCAACCTTTCTGATGATGAAAGACCTTGGGTCAGACTGTCAGAAAGAGCCCTCAGCTAACTCGTTTTCCCTAGCAGATGGGATGGTACACGTACGGTCTTATAAACACGGTGCCCGAACCCGCTGAGAACCCTCTCGCGGCGCTTCACAGCTGCCAGGAATTCTGGGACATTTTCAGGACTAGAAACCACGCGTTGGCTTTGGCAGTCGTGAATGAGGCTAATATCATGCAGATATACCTTCCAATAGATACCAACATCCGGATTACTGCTTCGTTCGCGCCTCCGTGAAGTGGACCACTGTATACCATGAAATGAGTGCGCGCAGTGCAGAATCTCAGATCGATACTTACTACAACGAAGCGCACCCTGCTGCAATTGCGCTATACGGGTCCGGGAGAGACGATCCGGTTTGAAGAACAGTGGTACTGGAAGCATTCAGTTCGTGATCGGCATGAAGGATGAACAAGATGTCCAAGGCGCGGACGAGGACAGGATGAGGTTTGTACGTGATCCCACCGGACGTCAATGTAGCCGGGAAGGCATCGCTGTGTGAGAGATGATCGAGCTGAAAGAGGAATCTGATGAATAGACCAGCACGACTGTCAGCCGACCTTCTGACATGCCAAGGACAGAGAGTACATACGACTCTGTATAGCTCATCCCCGTCGGTGGTATCACGAACTCTCTGCCTTGCCGGACACGATAAGCCATTGCAGCGAGGGTCGTTGCCTTTCCTATGAGCCTGTAAATCTGTTTGTCCATGTTCTGAAGCACAGCAGGGTCCCCCTTTGCACCATTCGTGTACAGGTTCTGGCCTAGAAAAGGATGCACATAGGACCATCAGCGTTTCGCCCCGCCATCCGCGCACCGACAAACACCCAGACGATACCTTGCAAAGACGGGTTTGCCTCGCCGTAATAAGACCCCAAGTACGCAAATGCACTGGTCAAGATGGCCATTGGATGGGCGTCATACCTGAAGGCGCGGAAGAACCCAGCTGCGTCTGCATGCATCACGCCGTGGTTGAGAACTTCGCGTTCAAAGTGGGAGAGCTGAACCTGGGTGGGGAGGGAGCCATAGATGAGGAGGTATGCACACTCGAGGAACGAGGATTGGGAGGCGAGTTGTTCGATGGGGTAACCTCTGGGAGAGACACACGTTGGTGAGGAACACATGCTTAGGAACACGGTGTACCTGTAGCGCAGGATTCCGTTGTCACCGTCGATATAAGTGATGCCGCTCTGGATGACGGCGGTATTCAGGAAGCCTCGGTCGGAGACACGTAGGCCGCGTTCGGACTCGTCTTCTGGGCGGTCATTTGGGCCGGATGGGGCGCGAATGGACTTGAAAAAGGGAGCGGAAATGGCGTTGTGCGATATACTGCGACATACAGGAGAGACGTGAGCTGGGTCTGTAAAGCACGAGGTACAGCGGAACGCACGGGACTGTGTATTGCTTTCCGGTGCGGTTGTCTATGACAGTCAGGGACTCGTCACGCCCGGCCTTTGATGATGGAGTGTCTTGGCCCATGCTGCGAACAGAGACCTGAGCATGGTCGCGGTGTGCGGCGTTTAAGTAGGTGCAGGGTCAGAGCCGGCTCGGTTAGTCTATCTGGCCATGATTTCACATGGATCTGAACCACCGCGTGCATTGTTCAATCGTACAGTGTAAGCCGATTCAGTATGGTATCTTGCTTGTCTACCCCACTCGAGATGACCCGGTTGCATCTCACAGACCAGTCCCCGTTCATGCAGCACCCTCCGCCTTCTTCTCTCTCGATAGCCACCCTGACAGACACAGGGTGAGACAGAATGGAGCGCTAGGTCAGAACATACCTCGCAGTTTCTGATCATGGGCTTTTTGTCTCTCGCGGTCCACGACCCGCTGACGCGCCAACTCTGCGTCGACCAATGGTGCTTCTGTAATCATCGTTCTCGTGATCAGTCACCTGGGAAGTAAAAGGGATGCATGCCGTTGGGTGCAATCCTTTTCGCCTCTGAGAGGACCATCTCGGCTTTCTCAAAATACCCCAGTTCCCCCAGCGCCTTACCTTTGCGGAAGAGTGCTTTGGAGTTAGCCGGGTTCTTTGCGATTGCCTGGGTCATCCTGGTCGGCAGTCCCGGAGCGCTTGGAGTGTGTGGTGGTTACCTTATCAGCGGTGTCTATGGCGCGTTTCCAGTTTTCTTGTTTGAGATGACAAGCTGACATATTGGCGTAGATCTTCTCGAGCATGAGATCGACCTGTTGGATATTTGTCCAGTTACTTCAGGGTTAGATAACATGGGACCACCAACCTCGGTCTTCTCATCCTTGGCACTCGCAGCCTGGTCGACGGCGGAGAATGATTGAGAGGAGGGGAAACCCACTCCGAGGGACTTGAGTGCGTTTCTGAGTCACGTGAAACTGCCAGTCAGGGACTAGGCCGAGGGCGTTGCATGTCGACCAACGTACTTGTCGAGTCCATGGAGGTACATGAGGGCCTGTAAAATCAGTGAGATCCCGACCTTCAAGTGCATCATGATGCACGATTGTACTTCGTGATACGATCGTAATGCTGCGTAGATTCGTGGTATATTCAGACGCGCGACTACCAGGCGAAGACTGTCTTGAGAGACGCACCATCCTGGAGATCACCGTTCTTGAATGCTGTATCGGCCACATCCTTCTTTTCGCGCGCTGTCTGCAGCTTAGACACGACCTGTGTCTTCTCTTCAGGCGTTAGCACCACCGCGTTCGCGTCGAGCGGGGCGGCTGGCCCTGCATGTTGGGGAGAAGATGTGGATGCGGTGTGATCAGACATCACTGAGCTCGGTACGAAGCAAGTCTAGGCAGCGAAGGAGACCCAACCAGCAGAGCATAGAAAGGGGTGGTCTATTTGTGTATATTGTTTCTCCTTCCGCATTTGGATCCGCTCAGCGTCGAAGTCGCCGACGCTCTCCGTCTTGTTTTCATTCGCGCCCAGGGATACCACTCAAAACTCGTTTCAATGGCTCTCCTTAGCACGGTCCTCGGTTTCTCTGCCTTTGGCCTCGCATCACGCTTCGGTCAGCTCGCAATACAAAAGAGAAATCTCATGGACAGTATGTTGTTCTGCAGACATCCAACATCCATATATCCGACACACGTTCTTTTCAGACTTGGCTGGACACACGATTGCAATGGTTGCATTTGGATATGCAGGCTACTGGGTACACCGCTACGAAACACGAACAAACGAACTCATTGCATGGAAACGTGCGGAAATACAGGCCAGGGTGGATGCTGAAAGAGGAGCAAGAACGGCAGAAGCGGCTTGATGTGAGTCAAGAATCCCGTCCGTGGGGTTGAGTTTGTAGTGAACTGGTTGTGCTCCGACTTGGCGTAGGTCTGTGATTTGCGCCTTGGATGCTCAGCGGACCTGACGCGTTGCCTCCGAGAAGAGTTTCCATAGCACAGCACGATGTTGCGAATGTTCTATCTAGAGACTGTCAATACTCCATCCGAGAAAGTCTACACGGACGTGTCCACATTCGGTGAGGGCTTCTGTGCTGCCACACACTCAATCAGGTGCGCTATCGATACGCCACCTGCCAGCTTCACCCCTCCCGGGTTGAACGGGCACGTGTATTGCGTCTAGTCCTTTACCTTGAAACCTATGTGAAACAAACACCACTGCCTCATGCGGCGTGACGATCGAAAAGCATGCTTGGTGTTTCAAGTAATGTGTCCAACCGAAGAGGCCCCAACTTCCATTTCATGAGTTCCTTTCCCTGACTGTACCGAGTTCTGGCATGCCCATCGAGCAGGTGCGATACGGAAATGAACATTGTTGGACGGGGCACGTTCTAGGGTCGTCTCGTGTCCGATAAGCCAACGGTGGACGAGCCTGGACATCGGACCTTGAAAGTACAGTATAAGAGGGGGCAAGCCAGGATGGTCTCGCTGGCCCCATAAGAAATGAACCATTAAGAAAACGACAAAACGACGACATATTGCTTAATTACCATGCGTTACCTTCTTCTCTTGCTCGTGCTTAGCTTTGTAGCCACCTCCACGTTCTTTTTCGTAGACGCCAGAAAGGTGTGTCGGTCGCTGTGGGCTACAAGTACTGTTACTGACTGCTTGATCAACAGCCCCATAGATCCTCCAAACTGAGGATGGGGGTGCTGCCGATGGGCAGACGTTCTAGAAGGGACTTTTAAACATCAAGTCCCAGAGACTGTATCATAATCACCTCGAGGTATGTGCTTGGTCGAGGTACGCATCAGAGACGCTGATCGCATGTGTCCAGTCTGGCCGCGGCTCGAGCGGACGGTTGGCCACGAGTGTTCTGTGTTGTACACGTGTAGTGCCCATGTCGTATCAGCCCTGTTTATAAATCACACGCGCGAGTGATCTCAACGAGGGAACGTGCAGTGGCACGAGGCAGGAACGTGGCCCTTTATCGCGGAGATTGAACTTATTTCGAGCACGTATTGTCGGAGTTGGAACCCGAGAAGTAAGCACGTGGTTATGTAATCTCAGGACCCTCAACGCGAACGACGACGACGACACACCGAAGCTGAGACTTTCCTTGCCCCCCACTCATCACCTCGGACTTTTATTATTTTTCTGCTGTTCTCTTTCTGTCGTCGCCGCCATCCGCTCGTTTTGCTTATGATGCCCGTGTCTCTCTCCCCTCTCGCTCTCATCGTCCCCCGCCCGAACATTCCCGCTACCGTCCACCCGACGTCTGCACCGCGCACGCCCAATCGCAGCCCCGTCGCGTCTCACATCTTGCTTTCGCCACCCTCCGCCAATCGAAACAGCACAGACTCGTGGAACAGTTCAAATTACGATTTCGAAGACCCCAACGCGCTGTGGAAAGAGGACCAGGTCAGGCTGCTGTCCAGGGTGAGTCCGACGCTTGCGACGTGGTTCATGCCCGCTCATACTCTGCTCGAGACCCTTGATGCCCTCCCAGCACACCTTATCACGCCCTTCAACGGACCCGTGCCGCCGTCTAATCTACTCGACAAGATTGCCCGTGGTATATCAGCCGCCAAGGGCCCCAACGACTGGTCGCATTCCATTCGTGCAACTCGGATCAAGCTCCTCGAGCTTGCGCGCCGTAAGGCCCAAGAAGAAAGGCGCAAGGCTGTCGTTGAGCAGGACGGTGCACTGTTTGGCGAGGTAGCCTGTCAAGGTGACACCTACAGAGCGAAGACACCCGATCCTGCAGACATACTGCAACCTCGAACCAACACTCCCATTCACACACGTCGTCCACTTTATCGCCAGTCCAGCATGGACTTTATGAATCCCGACCCATCAGACCGGAGTGAGAGCATCGCCCGGTACGTGCATCTTTGCCTTTTCGCCGTAGCCTCGCTATTTGGTCTCCGCTCCGATCGTTGACAAACCTTTGGCGCATATAGTCTCTCAACTCGTCTTCAACGTCATGATCATGTGTTACACCATCCGTATCTTCGGCCGGTGCATGCTCGCCATCCATCTGAGTGCAACAGACCTTCCCCGTTGACACCTGGCTCGCCAACTCTCAACCCGAATCGGTATTCTGGAGTCCGTAAGTCGACTGTCTCGGCATCGTCTGCTTCCACTTCTTCCTTCGGGTCCCCTATGTCGATCTCCGCTCCGCTCCGCCCATCATCCCTTCGTCGTGCTTCTACCCTCACTCTAGCAAGCACAAGTGAGGTGCATGTCGAGGCCGATGCTGATGTCGAAAATTCTTCGAAGAACGATTTTCGGCCCAGTGGTGGATATCCAGAAGCGGGCATGGGCACCAAGGTTGCTGTCGAAGTCAAGCGAGTGCTGTCCTACAATGGCGGGGGCAAAGCCGCGCCGCCGGCACCAGCAACGCCTGGCGGTAAACCAAGGAAACCCAAGTCGATACCTGTAACTGCGGTTGCGTCTCAGCGGAAGGCCGTTCCCGGTTCTTCGGCCGGAGAGATGAAGTCAGTGCCTCGGACACCCCCAAACGAGCCTCGCGTGCTAGTCGCGGAGAAAGAAACACCGAACCCGGTTAGCACCTACATCAAGAAAGTTAGGAAGGGCCACAAACCTCAGCTCTCGTTTTCCTCTGACGAGGAAGAAGAATTGCGCTCCAAAACCGCGAAGAAGGTGCGCACGCGCGAGCCCTCGTGGTCCATTCCTCTCGCCCCTGTAGCGCAAGTCCAGTCGTTGTTACTTCTACCATCGCCACTTCCAAGGGAGAAAGAAGGCAGTGATTCGGGACGTAGCACAAGCACCGGTATCAGATCGAAGACATCTACGTCCTCGACTTCCTCGACGGATAACGATCTCTCGACCGCTAGCACGGAAACGGCTGCCACCACCGTTTCTACTTCCTCTACATCCAAGTCTCACGCCAAACATGAATCGCTCAGGAACCTCAACCTCCATACTCAGGTTCCGCCTCTCACGCAGTCACCAGTGGAGGTAAAGACATCCGCCCGTCGAAATCCCGCACGCAATCCATCCATGTTTGGTCACGAATTGCCCTCTCCGCAACGCACGCCTGCCCCCCCCTCGCGCATTCCCGTTTCCTCACCAATGCCACTATCGCCAGCTGTGAACGCAGCTACCAGCACTTCTTCCACATCGCTCTTATCCGCGTCCTCGCGCCCGCGTACCCTTCGCCGAGCTGCTCGGCGCATCTCCTTTGGTAGCGCGGTTGCAAACGGAAGCCTCCTTAACTCAGCTGAAAACCCACGAGGTCACGGTGGGGAAACACCGGCTCTTGGCAGTGCCTTTCAGCTTGTGTAAGTCTGGTCGGTAGAGCGTGAAGCGCTGGGCTCTTCATGATTACTCGTCTGTCCGATCCATCAATGCTACGTTTCTGTTACCTTTCAATATTTCCCTCTAACTCTTTTGATCTTCCATCCTTTTGGCTTCAAGAGTTCTCTAGTTCAAGTTTGAACTGATAGCTTTCCCGAGCATGTCCATTTTTCTTTCACTTGTTCTATGGCTCGTGTTATTTTCCACTACCCAATTTTTTGTGTCCCATTTACTCCCTGGATCTCTATCATCTGTTCGCCCGTTCAACGTTTTCGATTGTTTGTGTCACGACCACTTACATTTTCATTTCTCCTTTCCACGAAAGTTACACACCTTCATTTGATCTTCTTCCTCGCCTACCCTTCACC
>QGOH01008224.1:13838-28408 GCA_003313155.1 Boletus sp. MG95
CCTTCGACGACCTAAACTCATCGCATGCATAGATCATTTTGTTTGTCGCTGCCCCATCCCGCTCCTTTCTCACTCCCACCGCGTGCTCATTGACAGGTTCCCAATGCTGACGCTCCCTTTTTTTCTGACCCGCCCGTGTCCGACATCCACCCATTCGAATCTACTCCCGACGGACGGTCGACTGGGGAAAGTTCTGTGATTGCCTGTCTTCAACGTTTGTTCCTCTGGCTTTCCGCATTTCACCTCACCCACTTTAGGCCTTCTTTGAACTGCATTATTTTTTGAACGAGCTCTGCCCTCGAAGCTGTATCCATGGCCTGTCCATTGCTCCTGCCACTCACTAACCCTTTCGCACACTGATGCATGTGCTCACTCAACGCTCATTTGCATTTTCGTCTCTTCGCCCTGAGGCTTGTACGAACGCGACCCCATTCTCTCATGTTCCCGTGTTCTATCCACATTCGTTCTCTACTGCACCTCGCTCTCCCGAATACTCTTGTTCACTCCATCACTCTTCTTTTATCCTTGTACAACACGCCTACTCACTTGCAACCCGGTCGTTGATCGTCTCGGGTCTTGGGGTGAGTACGGAATGATAGTTACAATTTTTACAGTATGGTTTACCCACACTTACCCATCAATACTTGTACCACTGGTTGTATCCTTTGTACAACAGTCTGTAGATGGAGAAAGAAGATTGCAGAAACCAGACTGACCCAATGAAAAACTACACATAGATCTTGACCAACACTTGGATAAGTCATGAAATGAACATGCAGATTACCTGGGATGCATGCTGTTAAGACAGACTGTGGATCATGTACTCTACTATAGCAATGTGTTTTCCCTGTTCCCTGACCATCAACAAACAGGATGCTGGAGTTTATTTTGTTTTATTTTTTCACAGAACTTTGTACATGGAACAGCAAGCTACATTGGTACATGGAGTGAAGTGAAGAGGACACAGACAGCAAGAAAGGAAGTTGGCAGCATAGCATGCAAGAGCAAGCAAGAAAACAAAACTTGAAAGCACAAAAGCATCACAAAGCACAGATTGAAAAAAAAAGGGCCCCTACACAAAGTGAGTCTTCTCCAAGTCACCCACTTCAATCCAGGCTGCCTCTTCATAGTAGCTGCCAATCAGCTCTCCAATGAGGGACTTGCCTGGACCAGCATACTTGTGAATGTATGCCTTGTTGGTGAAGATCACCATGCCCTTCTTGCATCTACTGAGCATGACATTCATTCTCCTCTGGTCTTGAAGGAATCCAAGGTCCCTGGATCTAACTAGAGAGATGATGATATAATCTTCCTCATTTCCTACCCACAATCATCAGCATTTAACTTTGCATCATCAATGTTATAAAATGGACTTACCTTGGAAGGAGTCCACATTAAAGCATATATTCCCCCACTCAAGTTCAGCCTTCTTCAGCTCTTCTTCAATCTGGGACCTCTGAGCATCATAGGGAGTGATGATTCTGAAGTTCTTCTCCTGAGTTTGGAAAAGAGAAGCAAGCTGGACAATGGCTTTGCACTCCTCCAAGTTCTAGAGCAAAAGGGTGAGCCAATACATCATGGAATCATCAAGGACACTCACCTTCCAACTGGTGCCTTGGGATATCTGTTGACCTGGTACATTGACAAAGTGGCAGAGTAGAGATTCTGCATCTGCCAAAGGGTGATGATCATTGGATTTGAGAAGGGGTTCTGAGTTCCCATCCTTAGAGGGATAGACAGTCTGGGCAATGAAGTTGCCAATTTGGGGTGGCATTCGATCTAACACTGGGTCAATCATTAAATAGTAAGACCTTACCAGAAAACTTACACTGAGTGTCAAGAAAGATAATGGGGCTTTTACCAGTGGTGGAATCTGGTTTGGTAAGGTGATCAACTTCAAAGATACTTTGAAGGTCCTGGATATCATCTTGGCCATGTGGTGGTACTAAATGATTTCTGAGAATAGAAACAATACACAAAAGACAAGACTTACACTGCATGTTGTCACCAATGAAGGTGACTTTTCTGATGGTATTGAAATTGGTAAAAAGGGGAATATAGTCCCCAATTTCTACCTGAGAGGCTTCATCAATGACAACAGTATGAAGAGGAGCTCTTCTAAAGACACCCTGTTTTCTCAACATATCACTGGAGAGCATGCTGAGTGTACAAAGCACAACTGGGCAGCCATGGAGTTCAGAGAGCCTCCCAGAAAAAAATTCAGCACTAGTGATGGTATTAGTCCTGATAGAGGTGTATAGATGCTCATGCCTAGTGGTGGAACAAACAATGAGAAAAGTAAACCAAAAACAAAAGACTCACCAAAAAGCATAAAAGTCCTCAGAAACCAACAATCTCCAGTTGGTCAAGCCAAAGTTAGCCAACTTCTCTGCAATATTCTTGACAGCTATATTGGACTGAGCTACAAGCCAAATTCCAGACCTTCCAGCTGAGACAGCTGTCAGGACATAGGAGGCAATGACAGTTGTCTTGCCTGTTCCAGGGGGACCCTGAATGATGGTGGTTCTGGAATGGTCTGTTTGATCAAGCATACATCTGATAGCCTTCCTCTGAGAGCCATTCAAAGGACGAGGGATCTTGTTAGGATTGAATTTAACTGGGGATGGAGATGGTTGAGACCATTCAGCTGGCCACATAAAATCCTCTCCAGGACAGAGATAGATCTGATGGATCCATGGGTTGAAGTTAGCACCATCAGTACCAATTCTTCCCTGAAGCATCATCAGTATGACCTGAGCTCTCTTCACCTCAGCCATAGTAGGATCATCTCTACCCATAAGGGTAATGGTGGCAACTGGCTTCCCAGCCAAGAATCCATCAATCTCTAGCTCAGCAATGTCCCTGCATGCAGAGGCAATCTGAGCAGAAAGTGTAAAAGCTCCAACACCAGCATGGGCAGGGACATGTACATAAGCATGCTGCAGACAGAGTTCAGGTATCTCAATTAAGAAGAACTCGAAGAACTTACTTGATCCTGGCCCTTACGAACCTTGTTCTGAAAACGCTCAGCTCGAGCACGAAGCATTTTCTTCTCAGGATCAAAAGCGGTGGGATAAGATCTTGTAACTTCAGTCGGCTTGAGCTGATCTCTCTGAAAGGTGTCTGCAGTACTCTTGGCCAGAAAGTGCAGGAACTAAAGGCTTGGATCAGTCTAAATCAAAAATAAAACAAAAGAAGATAGGTTACAGCATCGGGAAATTTGGTTGTATCGATGGGTGCTACTTGCGAGAGCCTGTCTTCCATTGCAACTAGCTGGGAGACATAGTGGGCAGCCCAAGCGCGCTGGGCGAGAGGTGTAGTGATCGAGTTAGCAGTGGCGTCGTCAGATGTCTCGCAGATAAAGCTCTCGAATGCGCGAGTAATGTTGCCGTCGTTCGGCTTGTGGCCACCTGCCTCACTAGCGACTTTGATTGTGGCGCGCGGCGCGCGGGTCCCGGGAACCGCGGACTGGAGATCGATCGCCTGCTTGATTCGGAGATTGTGGCTCTGCCACAGAGCGAGCGCGAGCGGACCCATGTCAAACGCATAGACGAACCCGCACGTACGACCCAAGACGTGGTCACGGAGGTAATCGCGCCCTGGAGTGGTCAACGAAGGATTCGAGGAATTACTAGCGCGTCCGTTGTTCTTGTCGCCAGCGAAATCGATGAGGAGAACAGTGGTAGCATCGGCGATGGCGAGGACCTGGAGGGTCCCGTGGGGTAAGAACGCGCCGGACAGGCCAAGAGGACGGCCTTCGTTGCGCTCGACGAGGGTGCGTAAATCAGCGTGGTCTTCGTTCAAGCTGGACATCTTTGTAAGGATCAGGTCCACCCTCCCGTCGGTGCCGGCGTCGACGAGGTGCTGGTGGATGACGCGAGTAGACGGTGAGAGCATGATATGAGATGATTTGGATGGATTGCTTTTGGAGCGAGAGTGCGAGACAGGATGGGACGAATTCAGTTGTAGGGAATGCGGGTCAAAGGATGAGTCCCAGTGGCCACGCGTTGGGGGTGCCCACTAACCAGCACGTTGCACCCCACCACACAGCCTCGTGTTCAACCTATCTTTAAATCAGTAACACCATCCGGGTACTCCCGGTGGTAGTCCCCGTGTCCCCAGGCTTTGCTCGCAAGCCCCCCTCATCGGATCGCCCAGTGAATGCTGGTAGAGTGAGATCTCAGCTCGACGGGTTCCGGATGCTCAGATCTTACATTTCCGAGATGCTTCTGCACTGTAACATGGTGGGTGTGATCTCACGTAGAAGGGTCTGTCGGACTAACTTCGTCTCGGTTGAGACGTTCGTCCATCATGACAATATGGATTCTATGCGAACAATTTAACTCTACCACAAAGGACGTCATGTCCGTTTATCCAGTTCTCTTCATCGAGAGAGGCAGCAAGTGTGCCTACGAGTGTCTCCGACGCTTGACCAAAGAGAAAGGCTCGACTCGAGCAGATGACCATGCTCTCTTTACAGCGGGTCAGCATCACATTCGTGCGACGCCGGTTCCTGAGGAACCCCGGCTTGTGTGAGCGAACAACGGAGATTATGATGTGGTCATCTTCGTTCCCTGACAATGAAAGGTTATCATCTGTCGACAGCGCTTGTACTTGGGAACGAACCTTGGAACGAATCGACATTGAAAACTTTATTCTCCCACGACAACTTCTCTGATTTGAGGAGGTTCTCTATGTGAGATCTCTGGGCATCGTAAGGAGTAACGATGCGAAATGACACGGGTCCCGACTCGTATAACCGAGCTAGCTTCGTGACGATACGAGCCTCTTCACGGTTCTTGCTACGAGCGTCAGAGAACCGTTGGGGCGTTTGGGAATGACTGTCTTACCACCCAACTATGACCCATTTTAGTTTCTTGACCTCTGTTCACGTCGATAAAGCGACATGCTTTTGGGGTCATGGACATGTGGCAGGTGTGAAGTTTTTCGCCATAGACGTGTCGTGAGATGAAGGTGCCAATTACATGAGGCATGCGATCTAAACATTGTCATCAACACAAAGGTGGGGGGACCAACGTTGGTTACAAACATTGCGTGTTGAGGAACACCGCTCGTCTCCGAAGATGCGAAAGTTCGAAAACGCTGCGAAGCTCCGGTATGTCTTCTTGACCGTAAGGCGGCACTGAGGTAGACGTCAGCCACGACACGGGTGCGAATGGAGAAAGGTCACATTGTTTGTCATCGCCGATGAAGACAAGCTTTGCTAGTGTAGAGTGAAAGAGATTGAAGATGGGGAGATAGTTCCCGCATTCGATCTGGCTAGCTTCATCCAATATTAACATTTCAACTGGGCAGGCACACAGGAACCCGCCGACGTTGGGATTGGAGAGCATGCTCAACGTGCACAGAATTATTTTACAATCAAGCAGTTGCCTGCCTGCCTCGATGGGGGACTGTTTGAAGTCATCCGATCGAATGAGGCACGGTTCCAGTGCTTCGTATAAATGCTCGTGCCTGTGATATTTCAGAAAACGAGTTCACGCAAGGCACGTCGACGCACCAATCATAGTGGAAATCCTTGGACACAAGGAGTTTAAACTTATGAAAGCGCTCTTTGATAAACTTTTCAGCGATATTCTTGACTGCGACGTTGGACTGGGCAGCTACCCAAATACCCCGATTAGAATTAGCATAATCATAGCTTATCACAGAGGCTGCGATAACCGTCGTTTTACCCGTTCCGGGAGGACCTTGAATCATGACGATTCGGTCGCTGTCCTTGTCTGACAATATCCTCCGGACGGCTTTGCACTGAGAGGCATTGAGCTGGCGGGGAAAATGCACATGGAGTGCTCCCATCTGCTCCTTGTACTCGGGCCACACTGATCGCTCCTTCGGAAGCCACAAAGCCTGGAAGAAGGGGTTTGAGAGGACACTAGTCCCGTGCTGCAAGGTCTTGAGTACGATGTCCTCGCGGGAAGATTCGGCACAAGTGTTTTCCTTCCCGACGGTTGTGACGGAGAGAATCCTGTGGCCCCGAACGGGTCCATTGACATTGACGCGGACGTTCCGCCCATCAACTTTGCGGGCTCGGCCAATTACCTGGCTCGTAGCTACTTCATCCTCTATTTCAATTTGAATGACCTATGTAACGTTTACGTTGAGCTGTGCGTACGTATTAAGGTAGAACGTTAGCAAACCTGATTTGTCGAGTGTTTGATGCGAGTGGAAAAACGTTTACAGCGGAGGTTGAGATCACCTTTCCTTATAGTGAGTCGATCCTCGACATCGTTTTTAACAGTGTTTGGTTTCAAGGTTTCCAAACGGTCTGCGTGACGAAAAATGCCCGCTATGGCGGCCAAATGCTAGATTTTTGTGGCGTGTTAAAGTGGCAACATAGAGAAGAACCAAACTCCATACCGTTTTCGAGAAAGCCATCGTATCGATCCTAGGGAGAGCTGCAAAACGCGAAGACATGTGAGGAAGGGTCGCCGCTCGATAGGCAGCCCATGCCTCTAACGCTACTTTGGCCGCGGCGTCAACCGTCGGCGACTTTGAAGCGTTAAAAAACAGCGACTGTACGTTCTCCCTACGAAGCTTCACTTCGCCACCCATCGCATTCATCAACGCCTGCAGAGATTGTCTGCTATCGGTGGTCACTGACAGCATGTCTACAGCATTGTTGATGACGATGGACAGATCCAAAAACAAGGCAACTGCGAGTTGGTCCATCCTAAACGCATACTTTTGAAATTCCGGGCTGAGAAGACGGTCTTGGACAAGACTCTTGCTTCTAGCAACGCGTGGTCGTTCTGCGGCCTGTTTAGGCTGGGATATGTGGCGTGCAGGTATGTTCACCACGAGTACTTGCGAAAGCGTAGAGAAAGCGATTGAAGAGAGTTGAGATTGCTTGCCATAGGTGGCGGCAACGCCGAGAACGCGGCTCGTGGCGTCCAAGAAAGGATGGAGGTGGTGCTTGGCCAAGGCATTGTCATTGCATTTAACAACTGTGATAACTGTGGGATCATTAAGGAATAGATTCTGAGGAATTGTAAACGACATGCACGCGACGAGAGATGAAATTGGAGAGGCGTACGGTCAAAAGTGGCGCGTTAGCGCGCACGACGCCTCTCTTTTATGACCCCCAGAGATAACGGAACTCAGTCTGTGCTTGAATTAGTAAAGAAAGGCCCATCTGTGTACTCATCGCACAGCAAGCACTGAAAGTGAGTCACCGGGGCCATATTAATAGAACTGAGTGTGGTTATCGCGCGACGAAGGATCCACAGAGTGTGTGACGCTGGCATTGCGAGGTTGATGCGGAAACGCTGCCTGGCAAAATCCGTTCAACGTAGAAACTTGAAAGCATCGAAACTGATGGCAAGTCGCAGCTTACTAGTCACGTGACGGCGGAGGATACATTGTACAGTCACCACACCATCGACACCCAGCCAGACTCGAGAACATGGCAACTCCCGTCATCGTCGGTCTCGGTGCAGTGACAGCCGCACTAGTAGGCAGACATCTCATTCGAAGCGGTGTCATTGGGAAAGGAGCAGCAGATCAATGGGCGAGGGGAGGCTTCAGAGCCAAAATGGACCGTAAGGAGGCCATTGCAATTCTCGGCTTAAAGTGTGTCGTCCTCCGTCATTCGTCGTCTGGTCATTCTTGACGTCTCATTTCGTGTTTGTCTGCAGAGATGGAGCCGCGCTCCGCAACAGACTCAAGGATGCTCACCGTCAAATCATGTTGGCCAACCATCCAGACCGAGGCGGTTCGCCTTACCTCGCGAGTAAAATCAACGAGGCAAAAGATTTGCTCGAGAAGACTGACGGGAAACGCTGACATTGCGTTACATCTTTCATTTGGGTGAGTAGCTGTAACTTCAGAGTCGCCTCGTCACTCAGTCGCTCCTTTCAAGGTTTCCGTCATGTATTATATCGCATTATCACCCACTATTGCATTAGAATATTACTCGCCACTCTCACTCGAATCACTTTGACTTATCCGTCGTTGAATTCTTTCCATTGAGCCCGCAACAACATGATCAATGTTCTTCGTTGCTGACTAATCTTCATTCCGAGTTTCAGCCTCATCATCTCTTCATCATCGGTCCCCACTTGCATGATGAGCACGGTGGAGTTTGATCCTTCGCTACTCGGAACGAAGAATCAGTGAGGTGTCTCGCCTACCTGTACCACGACCCCAAGCCATAACTACCGCCCTCCACACAGCTGGGACCAACGCTACTCGGACGAACTCACCAACTTCCACGAAAGCGGACTCGAAGGCGAGGTGTGGTACGTCTCCCCCTCTCTCTTCGCTGTTCCTTCCATGCCCCATCCATCAGGTTTGGCGAACAGCCCGTAGTGAACATGGTCGAGTGGGCCTCGACGCAGGTTCCCTCGGCGGGGTGTCCCAACGTTCTCGACGTAGGCACCGGGAACGGACATCTTCTCTTTGCCATGGTCGAAGCCGGTTACGACGCGTCGCGATTGATGGGCATCGATTACAGCCAAGGCTCTGTGGACTTGTCTACTGCCATCGCCAAGCAGCGGGACGAGGACGACGAGGAGCACACCTACAAAGACATCACCTTTGCAGTATGTGACTTTCTGGATCCAGCGTCGCCGATCCCTCCGCTTAGACAAGAGAGTACCAGCGATGGGGTTTGGGACCTCATCTTGGACAAGGGCACCTTTGACGCCATTTCTCTCATGGACAAGGATGAACAAGGGATGGCGCCGCTTGAGAAGTATGTCCCACGAGTTTTGAGGTTGCTTAGACCAGGAGGTTATTTCCTTATCACTTGTGAGCAACTTTTCCTGCATTGTCGTTCACACATTTTACCCGCCCACGCAGCGTGTAACTTTACCGAGGACGAATTGACACAACAGATCGCAACACAGGGGAGCAGCCTTGAATACAGGTGAGTGCAATCATTACTCGCCATGGCTTGGGGATGTCTCACACGCCACCAAGGGGAAGCGTCCCATACAAAAAGTTTACCTTTGGAGGGAAAAGCGGAAGTCCACACGCAACTGCTGCATTCCAAAGGCAGTCGGTGTCTCTCAGTTGAGATGTGAACTCGGAGAGCATTCGCCGATCGGATTCCCGTCTGAGTCGTGCAGCGGCATTCTGTTGGGCACGAGTCATGCACATGTCTGCTTGGCAGGTAGCTTCATCTGATGAATCAGAAATCGAGATTGAGACACATCACTTTTGGGTAATCTACCGAGAGCACGCGAATGTTATAACCTCGGAATGTCGTTCATCCCCACCTGCAGCGTCTCCTTTGCTAGCGTACTTGCCCACCGTAGCAATCCCTCCTCTCCTCTGAACGCATTCGAGAGGAAGAATATCAGTCCAAGACCCAAGTTTTCGATTTTGGTTGCCTTGATGAAGATGTCTTCAACCATCCCTCGACTGCGCGACGTTTGTTCGTTGACGCCGTCTGTCAGCACTGGCGTCGACACCTGACTCGCGACAAACATCTGTACGAAGAGCTCCCGGAGAAATTTCTGCGTTTGTGGTTTGAGCACCGTAAAGTCGACGGGCTGCGCGTGGGATGGATTAGCAAAAAAAAAGTCTCGGGAACGACCCATCAAAATCCAAGGTCACCTTCAAAATAGTGATGGAACAGCAGTCTTTTGCAATCCACCACCCATATGCCTTGGCCATGTTCTTTGTTCGTGACGATGAGATGGTCTTGAGTTCAAACCGATCGTCATCATCTTTGAGGTTCTTGATGACCTCTGCACCGCCAACGCTCGTTTCACCCAAGTCCCGGAGGAAATCCCACAGGCAAAACTGAAGCGTAATTTTGTAGGCGTGTGACCTTTGACAAAGGTGCTGGCAAACGAGGGTATAGTACGGATTATACGACTTCTCCTGAAGCACGAGACTTGGCATTCGTGTGCAAGGGAGAGAGAGAGACAGAGGCGACGCACGTTACCACAGCAATGAAGGATGACACGGACAATCTCGCGTTGTTGCACCTCCGACAGATTAAGTTGTGCCAATCGTTCGCAAGCGTCCAGATAGTCCTAATGGAATTTGAACGTTAGAAAGAACTACCCAGTATTGGTGAAGGGTACCCGCGCACGTCGCTGCTCATCAAAACGACAAAGATGCTCCGCCGAATATCCGTATTCATGCCTTGTTTCCGTGCAAGTTTCATGAGAGCCACGTCACTGATGTCTTTTGCATTGACCTCGCGTTGCTTTGAGGAGGTATCGCGCTGCTGGTCGACAAGAGGGTCACCTCCCCATGCGGCACCGACTAGCCACCATTTGCCCTTTGTCTCTGCAGCACGGAGGTCATCCAATGATATCCGAAGCGCCTCATGCGCCTGTACTAGTAACGGGTTCATATTATTCTGTGAGAAGAAGCATGCATGTGATGCGGCTCACCATGACGCTTCTTGCCGAGGGCCGACAATAATTTCTTCATACGTTCGACGGCATCGCCTCCCTGATGTTGTGTCGCACTCTTCTTGACCTTGTTGTTCTTGAGATTCGTGAGCGTCTCGATCATGAACTTGGTGCGCGAACTGGTAGGTAGTGTCGAAAAGTGATAGTCGATGGTAAAAATGGGAAATCACCTCAAGCAATCACCCTGATTTCCGATGCTCGATTGTGCTAGCGTAATGATATCCTTCAGTGCTGAGGGATCGTCTTGCCGAAGTTGCTGCCCGGAATCTGTCGACGTGAATACATAAGGGGTAAGACTCGACATCCCTACTTACTGCGCAGGATTTTCAATAGCAATTCGACTCGGAACTCAGAGAGTGTTTCGGCAAGTAGATCCTTGATGATGTCGTACAAGAGAATGCAAGAGATCACTTGGAAATTGTATAGCTCCGATAAGAGGACGATGAGATTAGAGCATTCTTTCCCCCGCTCTTCGGATTGGGTGGTGACATCGGGAACGTCATTTTCGTAATCTCGAAGATGACGTTCGTACGCTGATACAACGTTCTGAACGACAGAGGCGGCTGAGACGATGAAAAACTAGACTTAGCACTCGGATATTTCAGCAGACTGGTCATACCAAACTCGACGCCAACCAATCTGTGCAGACTAGAGATAAACGCTGCATGTAAGACGACGAACGAATCGAGGAGCATCGAATGAGAAGATATGCCGTCGATCATCAAGATAGTCAAGGTGGATGTTACGTCTGTACGACCGTTAGTGGGGCGTAGCTTTGAGGAACAAATGCTAACCATGCCGGCGATGGTTGCGATACACCTCCTCTATAGCATCCAGCACTGTTGACATATTTTGCTCGCTCATCCTGTACGCCGCGGGATGGGATAAACACGACATGAATTTGCGCATCCGACTTACCGGTTGATCAGGCCTTTGAGCTGACGGGTGAGTTTTACGATATCCTCCCCTTCACTTGCTCCGGATTCCTTCCTCAGACCAGGTGGGATGTATCGTCCTGTAGACGTGTTATTACCATCGTACTGAGCCGCGATGCGAGACATACCCGACGGTCGTATCTCGAATTCTTTGGTATTCGTGTCTTCAGTAGCCTGATCGTGTTGGGGTAGCTCATTGTCACTCGTGTCAAAACCAGTCCATTCATCGCTGCCATCCAATTCTTCAGGTTCGACTTTGTTGCCGTCATCGTCATCTGGCAGACTACATTCGGTGGAAGTGTCTGATGCCTCAGCCACCTCGGAGGACTGCTCGTCGTCTGACACACGCCAAGTGTTCAAGTCTTCTGAAGAGTCTTGACCCAAATTGGCGTCAGAGTGGCCGGGGACATCCGGGAGGGAGACCTCGAGCCGATTAGCAAAGTCGAGCAAATCTGAGTGCACGTTTTAACATGTCCTTGTCCACATTGCGAGTGCATATACTCACCATCCAGCCCATCGGCGTCGTCCCCTTTCCTGCGCTTAGCCCCGTTCGAATATCCTAGCTTGGCTTCTAGATGCGCGATATATGCGTCTTCCTCTGTCTCTTCCCGAGTCCGAGGGATACGGGATGCAACTTTTGGAACGTTTCGGATCGACTTGGAAGCAAGCTTCTCAAGTGCTGTGAGCTTTGATTTGGTCTTTGCCGATGTGCGCGCGTCGGAAAGCTCGGGGGGACCACGCGGCCGCGTCTTGTAGATTTCAGGAGGGCTCGCGCTCTTGACCTCATCCGCAAAATGGACCGTTTTCCTCCGTTTAGCATCGGGGACATTGACGATCTGTTCCTCCTCGGTCTTGCGTTTTACAGCGACGACTCTGGTTGAGAAATGGTCCGCCCTGCGCTTTTTGCGATCTAGCCTCTCCTGCTTGCGGGCGTCTTTGCGAGAAGGGTGGGTGTTTTTACCCTTGTTGTGATATGAGTTACCTTGTCCGACTTGAGTCGCGTACGAAGGAACGAGGAAATGAATGATTGTACACACACCAGGTGCATCTTGACGATCGATATGTTCCAAGATGGATTTAGGCAGGCTGGGGCCTTGATTGTGCTTTCTCGTGTTCATGGACTGGAGAGTAGCAGCCAGGGGGAAATTCCCCAAAAAGGAAAGCACACTGTGGAGCTCATGTTCCGATGTTTCCGGTGCTCGGTTGCACGCATACACCACGCACAACATTATGTATCTCTGCGCTTGGCATTCAGCCCAGCTGGGCAGGGTCCTGGGTCCGTAACGCCTCCTGTACACCGGCACCCGCGAGGCGGTTGGCACGGGCTCCGAACTTGTGCTTTGGCCGGCAAGTTCGGTGTGCTCTCAGAACCCAAAGTGTTTCGCTCTCGGTCCAAAGCTTTTCCGAGTGCACTCCCCATCCGCGATTTCAGTTGAACAAGTTCAATCGGTCTAAAGAACTGATTGCACGCAGAACACGAATGCCTTTCTTTTCAAAAGTCCGTTGTCACAATGAGGAATACACTAGGAGCGAGTCAAGTACATAAGCCCAATACTTTATCTAAGTAACAAATGTTAGGATTGGCATGATGGAACATCCATGGCGTGATAAAGTACAATGTTAGTGGAACAAAGCGAGAGCGTGTCAATGCAGAGTAGATAGTAATAGGACAAGTTTTAAACAAGGACCTTTTTTTCGAATTTTACTGGGGTAGGACCGTCCGTCAAGGATGTCGATTATCGTTGATCGAGCATGTCCACCGCCGATTCCAGGATGACTTTCGGCCGCAGTAATAGCCGCCGTTCGATACTCTCTTCCTGCGATCCCGAGGGTTCCACAGTTGTTGTTTTGCGCGTCGAACATCGGAGGCCCAACTCGGTCGTGCAAAGTACCGAACCCTTGGACGTCTCGTAGTCCTCAAACGCGTCCACCATCTCCTGGGCGTCAAATGACCGGCCACTCTCTGCTCCCACGACCTCAAAGTTCGCCGACATGATCTCCTCTCTGATGATCTTCGCTAGTCTGCAGGCAGATTTGGAGATACACTTGACTTGGGATCCGAAGCGGGTGCGGAAGGCCTCGCGAGAGGACGGATTGGATTGCGGGCTGGTGCTCCCGCAGATGAGAAAGAGATCAAACGACCAACGGAAAATCGTCTGCATCATTTCGTTTACAGCATAATCACCCAGCTCGGGGTGGAGTTCGTGGATATGTTTGTGCGCCAAGGCTCTCCACCGGGATGATGTTGGCTGTGGTTCTGATGATGGAGTGCCATATGAATTACGGAAGGGTGGAGCAATCAGAATGAAATCACGCACCGGACTGGAACATGTGGGTATAAAGTTGAGTCAGCGTAATGTTGGCTTTGGATTGGTAGCCAATACAAAAGGAGGAAAGAGCCCGAGATATGCAGTACGAGATACAGCCCTGCAAAGCAATTTGCACCAGCATCGGATCTTGAGAATGGTCGCGAGTAAAGAGGGTGCGTGTCAGAGATGGGCCCAATCGCAATGCGACGTCATTTTGGGTCTGCGAAATCTTGGGCTGAGTCGAGCGCTGCGTTGTAAAGGTACATAGCTCGACCGCAGAGGCGGCGAATTGGAGGATTTCAGAATTGAGGTCTTGAACAGCTTGGATGACTTGCGCACCCGACCATAGGTCGGTCTTGGTGAGGAAGGTCTCCATGCTCTTTGCCTGTGCGCGCTCCTCTTCTGAGACGGTGGACATGTTGTCAACGGAGACGTCACTGGCACGCCGCTGATGGCCGCTGGCTTGAGAGGCGGTCTCGACATCGTGGTGGTCAGACCAGTCTGCGCTGAGCCGAATCTGCTGGGAGAGCAGAGACTGTGCAGAGTTGGAACGACGGCGCATTATATCCTGGCTGCGGCATCTGTCAAGGGTCGCAGAGGGCGGGCGCTCCTTGGAATGGCGGTCGGTGATGAGCTTCTCTTTCTCCTTCCTCAGCGTCTCGACCTCGACCTCTCGTGCTCTCAGTAACTCTCTGGTGTCCTTGAGGGTCCTCTCGAGCAGCTTGCATCGCTCTTCCAAGCGAGCGAGTTCGAGTTGAGAACGATGGAGTTCGGATTTGGCAGCGTCATGTTCGCGTCGCATAGTGTAAAGAGTACAGGCTGCAGCGGAGGCACCGATGGAACGACAAGAACATGCACGGGGACAGTGGGTTCGCTCGGCAGCATGCAACTTGACACGAAGTTCAGCGCACTCCTTCTGGAGGGTGTCGACG